>JASSUY010033321.1:0-85085 GCA_032466535.1 Forpus xanthops
AGCTGAAAATCCAAAACACAGTGCTACACCAGCTACTGCTTAAAGAAAAATGACTGCTGCTGCTAAACCCATGACAGACAGGCATCCAGTTTTCCCTGATGCTGTGTAGGTCCCCAGAAGAGGAACAGGGAAAACCATTAGAGGCCGAGTGGGATAGGTCCTGTGTCCATTTTACAGCCTTACAGAATGCCCTTTGGATTTATGCTACATATTTTTGTACCACAAAGCTATCAAAAGGTTTTTCAAATGTTATCATGCGTCTTGTGAAGGAAAGGGCGAGTAGACATACTGAGCCACCAGTCAGAATTGGGACACTGCTTTGAGCAGGCAGAACTGGATGCAGGGGAAAGGAAGGAAGTACCTTCCATAGTTCTCATCCCTTGCCTGCCATGAAGACCTATGTGCCGCAGAGCTGGGTTCTCTGCACTAAAACTGGGATCTCTCTTCTCCTGGGAAAGGACAGAAAGGAAGTTTTGCAAACAGTAGGAGAGTCTCAGAAGCCACAATAGACAAAGCCTTTGGTTACATACAGCATGCATATCCTCATTTGATGAGGCTTTCTCACTTCATTCTTTTCTTGAATTTAACAAACCCAAAAGCTGCTCACCTCCAGACTGGCAGCATATTTAACATATACTATATCCTCAGGACATGCAAAGGAATTCAACAGCAGAAGGCCATTTTTCTTGGCTAATTAAGATTGTCTCATAACCAGAACGGGAGCTGATCCTTCAATCTACAAGTGAGCAGAGAGGACGAACTCTGATCCCACACATACAGTAAACCTGATCTGTAGACTTAATGTGAGATATCACCCTCTTTACTGTAAGTAGCACCAAAATCCCCTTATTGTACCTGCCAAACTGAAACACTGAAATAAAACAGTTTGGTATTTGCAAGTCAGTTCCCTTATCTTCTGGGGGAAAGGAGGGAGGAAACTGCTATTTCCAGACTTTTTTTTGCCTAGCTCTCAAGAGGATACAATTCATACATCTAGAAGAAAACACTGAGGTGGAGAAGAAAGTCTATAAGCGGCTGACATGTTAGAATGAGGTTCAACATGCTTATTTCACTTGTGACCTAAACTGCAAACACATTTGCCTTTGGGGGTGGGATAATCAGCACACAGCTGGGTATTAGTACAATTTTCATACTAATTTATCCTCAGCAGTGTCATATTTCAGCTCTTCCCAACATCCCACTACCCTGGAGCAAAAACCCTAGCTTATAATAATGGTCTTTAAGAGTCCAAAAAACAAAAAAGTTAAACCTAATTTTTCAATGCCAGACGGACTCCTCGGGGAACCCTAACTCAACATGCATGAGCAATACTCACAACAGGACAACACATTGCAAATAAAATGCAAAGCAGAACCAAATGGAAAAAGAGGAGGGAGAGAAGGAGCTGAAAAGAAAGACAACGCACGTGTGTGTCTAAACACATACACATGCACACAGAGGGGCACCACTTGAAGCTTCTCAGTTTTTGCTCTGTAGATGGTAAAGCTGCCTGGATGGAGGCCTCAGATCAGTCCAAGGTCATTGAACATTGATTTAGGATTTCTACTTATTTTTTATAGGCATGGCGTTTAGAGAACACCATCAATCACTAATTCCTTTGGCAACCAACACCTCTCCACGTATAAGACCACCAAGTCACTTGGCTCACTCCCCTGTGTTTACAGAATTGGTCTGTTGGGTATGCAAGGGTTTGAAGCAATAAAAGTGCTCTCAGAGAGCCCAGTTGGAGGGAGGGGGATATTATAACTCCATTCTCTCAGTAGTTAAAACACTGAGAAGTGATGCAGTGAGTCAGGTTCAAAACTTTTTGGGTCTTTGAACCTATGTGTTTCACCTTATCCAGTTACTGAGCTGTACAGCCTTCTGGAGAAGATCTGGCTCCATCCATCCCACTGAACTTTTCAACTGTGAATGAAAAATACATCAGAGAGAAAGGGGGAAGCACTCAGTAGCTGAGAAACACAATGCACTTTCTTTGGGAGGCATGTGCAATGCAGTCCAGCCCTCGCTCAGGTCACTGCTGCCTGGAAAACATGCCAACAGAACGAGGATCAAAACTTCCCTCCTTGTACTATGGCTCATTCCTGTGTTGTGTGAACTGCTCTCTCTGCTGTTTCTTTCAGACATAACACTAGTTGTATTATCAAAGAAGATTCTCTGTATAGGAAATGATGATATAAATATTCCTTCCATCACAGTATCAGTAAAAATTAATTTCACTGCATTTCTAGGATTTATGACCACAGTGAGAGCAAACCCTACAGCATCACTTAACAAAACACCCCAGTAGGCTGCAAAGTTCCTACAGATCCAACTGAATTAAGACACCAATTTGCACCTTCCTGTCACCCACTTATTCCAGAACTCCAGAGACATTAGTGACTGACCTTGTGCCACTATCTTTGCCTCCTGCAAACCTTATTCTTTTACACCTCTTGGCAGTTAAACACATCCATCCAGGTTCTCTGCTCTCTCTCAAGTTCCATTTTGCCACATACCTGAACAAATAATTCAAACTTGAGTGCTGAGTGAGGGTCCCACCTTACAAGCTGTCACTTCCTTCAAAGATCACTTGGCATTTGTCTCTATTCTCCTTGATTTCCTCCCATCTACTGAGGAAAGAGGCCTTGACATGGCCACCTTCAGGAAAAGGTCACTCATCTAAGCTACTTTCCAGCTCTGGTAAAATTCAACATTTAGAAAGAATATTGGGTGTGATGTATGTCTTTCCTGTGGCATTTATGATGCAAATGTAGATACACTGTGCTAGACCATGAGAATTACAAACCAAAACTAAGGGAGAGGAAGCACAAGAGAACAACACTTCACCTTTCAGTAAATCCAACCCTCTGAGGGATTATAAACTTCGTGTGGACTAAAGGCCTGATGTGCCCCACAGAATACAGCCCCTGGCAGAATTAAAACTAGAAAACTAAAAATGGAGACAGGGAAGTGGAGGAAGCAAGCTGACGGTGTATGGAGACTGGCCTTTCTAGAGTAGAGCAGAGAGAAGCAATATTCTCCCACTACAAACCACATAACAAAGGAGATGCATTAATCTCTACATTTACAGCCTATATCACAGTACAGGAAAGAGGAAATACTAAAATCAAAAACAGAAGACTACTGGTCAAGATATGAGGTTTTAACTGTACAGGGCCACTGTCTAGAATCCACAGTACAGCCATTAAAAGGCCAAACAAGGACACTGGGGTTTGACCCTAACAGACTGTGTAATAGCCAGTGTGTGTAATACCTTTGTATCAGATGCTGCCTAGCTATCTGGACAGGAACATGACGGAAAGAGGAGAACTTTCCCACCTTGGCTTGCATGCTGCAAACACGATTATATGACCAAAGACATAAAAGGGATATAGCTAGTGCCAGGGTCATGCTCCCCTCAGGACTTAAAGCTTTCAGGTTGCATGAAATAATAACTTTTTCTTGAAAAGTAACTCCAGTGCTCCAAGAGGAAGGTCATACGACAGGGGTATACAGAGGTTTTCAGCCAGGAGGACGAAAGTATTCACAACTGTAGGTCACACAGGCATGTGGGCACACAGGCTGACAATCCTACCCTCTGCAGAATCCTGCCTTGTATTTCCACAGGGAGGTGCTGGAATGAGGCACATCAGCTTCCACAGGCACCCAGAGCACCTCATCTGCAACAATCATACATGGAGCATTTCATTGGCACTAAGGAATCACAGGCTGAAAGCAGCACAACAGCCTAAACCAAACACTTGCACCACAGATACAGCCTCCCAGGGAGTATCATGGGGATCTAATTCATAAAACAAAATACTTAAGTCATTCACATTAGCTTTGCACTAGGGTGATATTAATCACTGTTTAAGTAGTTAGTCTGCAGTAGATTGTTTAACACATACTTTGCTTTGTAGCTTGACACTTTCTGTTCACGGAAAGGTTCTTCATAACAAGCCTGAAGCAAAACCAAGAAGCATTTTTCTCCTTACACTCACCCTGCTCAAATCCTCATAAATCACTGTAGCATCCTGCTGTGCAGATCCATCCTCTAATCAGGGAGGAGGCAAGGTACTGCCTGCCCAGTAGATGCTCAGCAGCCCAAGCTACCAGAGAAGTCTTACTTCACCTGACACTTTCTTCCTTTACCTTTCCACCCTACCCTGCCTCTTTAATGGCAAATGAGAGAGGAAAAACATGAGGAAAACCAGCAGTTCCCATCTCAGCAATTTGAACAGGAAAACAAGCTGGCAACCCTAACTCTAACATTCAAGAGATGATGTAGAAGCTATGGTGAGCTTATGCGCTGCTGAAGTCACAGATGTAGTTAATCTCAATTACTCCACCTTGAGAGGAGAAGGGGTAGGAAAAAAGCCACTGAGCAAGTCTGTGTGCTGTAATTCTGGTTGGCTGGGATTAAGGCTGTGAGGAAAACCAGTGAACCTGGGAAAATAACAGTTTGTGTATAGCTTTTAACTCATATTTTTTTATTTCTCTACTGTTTCTGGGTCATCAGCCTGCAGATCTGCCTTAGTCATCCAGTTAGGGTGTTCACAGAATAAATAAATGAATCACACTCTTTGCAGGCATTGCTGTAAAATAGCTCCCTCCCCCTTGTCTTTCCTGTGTTTCCCAAGTCGAGGAAGCCAAAGCCTAGAGCAGCCACACTGAGTGTGCATCGAACATGGGCCATCTCCACGGGCAGCAGCCTGTGCACAGCTCTGCTGCTGCCTGCATACCAGGCAGTTCAAGGTCTGCACCAGCCCCACTGCCTTATCAAGGTGTTGGATTTGCCCTCTACAGCACCAGGAGGTAGTGGAGGAGCCCATGCCTGGGAGGATAGCACAGTATAGGCACACCTCATGTACATCCCCTGGTTCTGGGTCTGGGATATCTTTGTATTTGCAGTTTCCGTACAGCTTGAAAATGAAAGCAGATAGATAAGAAAAAGAAAGAAAAGAGAAGCTTGAGATAAATAACACTTAACACTCCAGATGCCTCCTGTATGTGGTCCAGGGGGCTGGAATACATGTTTTACATTGAGCAATTCAGATACAGTGTTGGGAATCATCCTATCCAATGTGGGAAAGCAGTAGATGGAATATCTGCTAAAATATGGCTCAATTGCAGGGTGAGGGCCTTGGATGTTACAGTGCCAACCACTGTAGCATTGACTTTTGGTTCCACGGTGTCTGTGATTCTAAGGAAACACCTGGGTCTCTGGTGGGTAGCAGGACCCCAGAGACTCTCAAGGGGCATGGGTGTCAGAAGGCAGTGCAGAGAAGAGACGTAAGCCTCAGCCTACTTCCAGAGTGAATTAAAGACTAATGTTGTGGCTATAGGAAGGCTCCCAATTCCAATTTACCTCTCTCCTGGAGAAAAGCATGAAGGTTTTCCTTCTGAAAATCCAGAAGATAAGTATTTGAACTTTTAAAAACCCAATGAGAAGAACAAAAAGAATTCACACCACTCTTTAACCAACTCTCCTCTCCAGACAATAAGCAGAGCATTAAGCAAGCCCATAAAAGACCTTGGTTTCATCCCTTTTTGACCCTAAAATACTTGCTCCCCTTGACTGTTTTGAGGGAAGCATCCTAGCACAAGGTTTCAGGACACACAAGGTTTCTGCTGAACTTGTGTGTCCACAGCTTTTTTAGGTTATGTGGTGAGTTTAGACTAATCACAACAATCTCTGCTGGAAAGCGCTTGTAGTCTTCTGAGCAATTGAGTTCAGTGCTTAATCCATTGTGAGGGTTACTCCCAGGATCCTAAAAGCTATCACTCTTACCTATTTGTAACTACTATAATGTATTAAGATGGGACTTTCCACCCATCTGGGGAACTCTATACTTGGTCTAATGTCCCGGAGTACATTCCTTCTGTGATGAGTCCCCCCTGTGAGCTGCCTCTTGTTGAAAGCTCTCAACAGAGTTATGCGAAAGAGATTTATGTGCAAAGTGACCATAATATTTTCTTTCTTTCACTGATTTTTTTCCTTTTGCTGCTATTTCTTTTTTTCTGTAGCTTAAGTGACCATCAGTAAAAAATCATATTTTGCTAGTTACTGAGTGTGATGTTGGGTGTGAAACTCCTATGGATAAATCAGTTTAGATCACTTCTCTGAGCAAGCTCTGAGACGAGACAGTTCTCAGGACATTCCCATAGTTGTTTTCTGCATTTCCAGTAATTCACAGATAAAATTATTTGGCCTTCAGAATTGTAATAAAACTTTGCACTTCCATACAAGGTGCAGAGGTGGTTGTTATGTTGTTACAGCTCAACAGAAAAATTTCTTCCTCCAATGGAAAACTGCTCCTCTGGAAATATTTCAGCTTTGGTAATACATGTGTAATAAAGCTATAAAGTTTTATTTCCTTACATATGTGCTTATACTTTAATATTCTGTTTATTACTTTATTTATCCGTATTTCTGTTTGTATTGTCTTTTAATATAAGGAAGCATTATATTAGCACAGTGTAGACAGCAGTGCAGTTAACTGAACACCTCGATGTACTACATTCGCTACCCATCAAGCAGAGTCCTGGAGTTTTAATTAACAGTGTAACTCTTGCAAGCTTAAAAAATAAGAAATCCACAAAAAATTCCCATAACTGAAAGTCCACGAATCCTTATGTATAACAAACTTGCCTGATAGCCTAAAGCAGTCGTCTGTTCAAGTGATGAAATGGAACAAAAGACAGCTAGCCATAACACATCCAGTCTTATTTACTAGCTCCCCTTCCTGTTCCCAGCTACATACACAAATGTGACTTTACCACAGTGATTCATTTTATCTGTGGCAGAAGAGCAAAACACTGTAATGCTCCTTCAAGGCTCTCAGGGCTGCAGCTGACGTCAGTGCCCTGTGTGCACTGACCTTCACCGCCACATGGAGGTCCATGTCCTCTTGAAGCCTCTTCCATGTCATTGGCACTTACGGATCCCCATGCATCAACCTCATGCCCATCAGCAAGAGGGACTCATGGATCAGATTCCACAGAGAGTTTCTACCTGTAAGAGACTTTCTAACCAATGCGAGCTTTTGAAGACTCTGTGCATAGATAACAGGATAGGTTTGAGCATGGGTGGGACAGACATGCTGCCAGAAATGGGTAAGGTGGTCCCCAGGCTAGTTTGGGTGGTTAGAAAGATGAGGTATGAAGTCCCGATTCAGCTAAACTCTTTGAAAGCTGTAGTTTCAGGTGATTCCCAGGGTCCCTGCAACTTCTGAAGGTTTCTTGTGCTGTGGATGAGATCTTAGATGATGTTGCAGCTGCTCTTTTTGTCTCAGCTAGAGGTTGAGAGTGCTTTGTACAACAGTCAGGGAAGGCTGTTTCAGAGGAAATGGTTCAAAATAGTTTCAGAAGTGATTTTGATAGATAAATCATGGTAGGAGAGGAAGAAATAGGTATCAAGTGTTTTGTGTTCTACAGAAAAAGTATGGAAAAGAGTCTGGGAAGGACCAGAAAAGGTGATCCAGCCCCAGGATGAAGCAACCGTACCATTTTGACTGGTACTCTTTCCTCAATGAGATTCTCTCTCCCCAGCAACCTGTAGCAGGGCTGACTTGTCCTTATTGTTACAAAGCATTTTAGCCATATCTAAATCAATTTTTCCATTACTGTCTTTCACAGCCTCTGTCTCTTGCTTTGTCCAGTAAGGGACCCGGTCCTTCTGATGAGGATGCCCTAACTCTCTTCTGTTCCCATCAAATAACAGAGACAGCTGCAGAGCTGAGTGTTTTACCACAGAACTTCAGGTTGCCTTTCCAGGGCCTCGGGAAGCTTTTTGATCTGCTTGGAGTACATGTTCTACCAAGACTTTTGAACTAAACATCCACAGCTCGCTAGCAAAGCTGCATCTCAATGACTTGTCTATCTCCTTCCAGCGCCGTGTTCTGGAGCGCAAAGGCTTGAGTGCGACACCATTTCCATTTCATGTCATCTGAGCACCTGAGAAAGCTGTGCTCCCAAAACATACAAACTGCAACAGCAGATTAGATCAGGGCACCTAGCAAAAATAATAAGAGAACAACTATGGGAAAATCTGTTCATTGGAG
The DNA here is from genome assembly GCA_032466535.1 of Forpus xanthops. Classification (NCBI taxonomy): domain Eukaryota; kingdom Metazoa; phylum Chordata; class Aves; order Psittaciformes; family Psittacidae; genus Forpus; species Forpus xanthops. The sequence continues at coordinate 8,067 of JASSUY010033321.1, forward strand.
AAATTCTATTCTAAATACACAACAGGCAGTGGGCTGACTCTTGCCTTGAAATGGTGAGGGAGCTATATTGAGAGGTGTTTGATGACTGTAAGAGGGAAAATACATTGTTTTGATTCAGAATAAATAAATAAACAAATCTTTCCAGCAAAAGGAAAAAAATTAATATGAATGAGTTGTCAGCCTTCTGCAAATTAAAAGGAAAGCACATTCCTTAAGGGAAAATTGTTTCAAAATAAACCAAAAAAATGTTATGTTTAGAAAATCTAAACCATTGTAACTTTTCCCAGCTTGTATTGTTTGCTTTAGCTTAAACCAATCTGGATTTGTAGAGCACATGGTCCATCCCCTACTTAGGTGGTCCATCCTTTCTCTCCCCTTTCTCCTTGCTGGTTGAGTCCATCTACATTTGATTTCAAAGGGTCCTGCTTCTTCATGCGGCTGGTGTTATGGACACGGTTTGTGGAGGATGTCCTAGAGAGAAAGGCTCTGAAGACATTGGACAAAATGTAGACACAGCCTTTACTCCAGCTCAGGAACTTCACAAAGCATCCTACATTCACTGCCAGCAGCTGCAATGCACCCTAGGTAAGCCTCTTACAGACCAAAGATAAAGAATTGTATTTGACCATTTACCTTGCTCTTCACAGACTGACCATCGTGTTAATTAAATTCAATGTGTGTGGTGTGTCCCTCTTTTCTGACCAAGTCCTTTAGTACCGAAATAAGGTCAGTGTTCATTTACATGGAACATACTATTACAGAGGCCAGGAGGCTTTGAAAGTCTGGGTGATTCTCACTGGTTTTGGTGGTTCCTCACTCATGTAAAATGGATGTATCTCCCAGTCTTGAATGTATCTACCCCCACAGCATTCATCCAGGTCACATTATGGGCTGGGAACCAAACCTTGGAGAGAATAAAGACTGGAACAACCTGGACAAACATCTAGGTTCCCACATTTCTGCCAGGCTTCCACCGCTCCCACTGTCATGACCACAGCTAAATATTCACATGAGATCCATACCATCCTGAAGTCCTCCTAACACAGTTCAGCAGTCTGAGGTCGCTGTGAGACTAGAGCAGCAGTGGTCATTGCTTCTTACAAAGGAGGACATGATGGAGACAGCAAGAAAAAAGATGGCCTTTTTTTTGGTGACAGCCTCTGACTGGAAGTATTAACCGACTTCTGCTCTGATGCACACTTCCATCTGTTTTCTTTTATTTGTCTTTATTTACTTGAAGCACAGAGTTATAGATGGGCAGTGAGCTTTCAGCACTGACTCGCAGCTGGCATAGCAACAAAACATACACACTTTTATCTTCACGTGGTGGGTGGAGGACATAACACTACCGCTGTGTTGCCTCATCCCTCCTATTCTAACACCTTGATTTTCACTGCAGCTAGCTTTGCTCTGCGTAAATATTGAAATTTTCCATGTTGGAAAGCTGCTTCCGTGTGGTTATTGTTGTTGTTTAACAACATTAATATCCAAGGAACATTATAACACTTATTCCATGAGGAAAACTACGCTTTGTAGCAGAACATTAAGTCTGGCAGAACAGCGGTTTTCATGGCAAGGTTGCATCTTTTGCTAATCCCAGGAAAACCTGCCCAATTTGGTCAGTTTATAAGTCTTTGCAAAATTGCATTTCACAAATGTGCTGTTGAAATGCCTTTAGACTTCTTGGTAGCTGAGTTCCCATACGATTTCTCTGTGTCACTTCGGTATTTGAACTGCCAGTCCTTGGGGCTGCGGCTCATGCAGTCCTCACCAGCTTCACGCTGGCCTTCCCTTGCTATCTTTTTCAATAAACTACTTTTGTACTCATGACAATTTCTTTAATCTTCTGATTTTGTGCATATGGAATCAAACACAGACAGGCTATCTCACAGCAACAGTAGGAATCAATTTAAAATTATTAGAGGACCTTGGCAGTAGATGCTAGAGTGTTTATACTGCATCTATTTGCTTGTAATGCACCTTTGCCAGAGCCATAATTCAATTTTTGCATACAGATCAACCTTTTAATACCTTCCAGGAACCATTATTGTCATCATTTAATGTTTTAGTGTGTGTATTCAAATAAAGCATGTTGCAGTTGGATTGAGAAGGTTGAATCCTGTTTTGAAAAGTCTCGTTTAAAGTTAATGGGGTTTGACATTTTCAGAATAAAAGTCGTTTTAAAAGTTGTGATTTAGAAATATCACAAATACATTTTTGCAAAAAATGAGGACAAATTCCTCCATGTTCTTACAGAATTTAGCCTAACGAAGTGTGATTTCATTTAGCAGCTTTCAACGATACAGACACATATATATGCATATATATATATATATAAATCATACATATAAGAAAACATTAAATAACCACCCCAAGACCAAAAATTTCTGTAGCAACTACTTTCTTCATGGTCCAGCAGTGCTACCAAACTCAATAAACTCATTGTCTGTGGTAAGACCTGTCAGCACTGTTACGAAGCATAGAAACATATTATCAGGTGTCTTCCATAGATACATTTGCTTATTCAGTTCTTAATCATCAGCTGAAAACCGACCTCTCATTTGGACATGAAATGAACATTCATTTTCACATGACAGTAATCTGTCTGAGGCCGCAGACACTCCCCAGACCCCATAAGCCTAGATATAGGAGGAAAGTATTTCAGGTCTCCTTTGCATAGCAGTCATCCACCAAGCCAGTGTAAGTGCTGTAGCTTCTATCTGTATACACATGCCCAACTTTTCCAGAAGTGAGCTCAATTCTGGAGTGAGCATTAGTGAAAATTAAGCCTTGACTGTGTCTGCTATCAGGTTCTCAGAAGATGATATGGTATGGTTCTATGATATGATTCTACAAGATACTGCTGGAAAGCACTACGGCTGCCATGATACACCTCCTGTCTCACTCACCCACTGCCTTTGTAGCCTGTAGATATTCACATCCATAGACTCTGAGGCTTGGGATTCTTCTGCTGTTTCTGACCCTCATTGGGCCGATGCTCCCCATCCTTCCTGCTCTCCAGTGTGGTCCATGGCACTTCAACTCATGCACATTGGCAAAGGCAGTGTCAAAGCACAACTTCACATTTGTACTACACACTAAAACAGTAGTGCAAAGAGACTGGATGACTTGGCCAAGTACCATCCAACATGCTTGCAATGCAGCAGTGACACGATTCTGATGTAGATTTGTACAGGGATGCTCCTGCACACACCTCTTGGACTGAGCACAGCAGAGACCTCACTTTCCCAGGGGATTGTGGGGGGGCCACCACAGCTTATTGGTAACTTGCTGGAGCTATATAATAGACATACCTATTTTTCCACTGCTGTGGATAACCATGTAAGACTACAGATGACAGTGAACCTGCTGGCGCATGTAGGCAAAGACTATGCTTCTTGTCTAGTCACACCAGTTTATAATGTTCGTCATGTCAGCCTTAATGTGAGTATTTTACTTAGTATCAGTGGTGAGGGAAAGATATTTGGAGTAGAACTTACCTATAACATCTCTGAGTGCAGTAAATAAGAACAATTGAGTTCATTTTATTTTCCACTAATCAACACTCAGCAACAGACTGCGTTACTCTGAATCCAGCTGAGCAACAAATGAAGTTTTATCCCAATGGATTCTGAGTTTTTCTAGATCAGTCTGACTTTCAAACTCTTCAAGAACATAAGTTTCAACAGGAGAATATTTTTTTCCACAAAAAAAGGGAATCAGAGTAATTTTTCCAATTACTTCAAGAACAGCTACTATTAAGGATTTTTGCTTTGGAGTGGGAAATAGCTTGTGGTTTTGTACAGCAGACATTTTTTGTGGCACACGGTCAGCACCACGTCCTCTTCTAAGAGACCGGCTGATTTTAGTCTTTGGCATTTCCAGGGCAGTGACAGCCCCTGGATGAAGAGTGGCTGTAGCTACCCTCCAGCTCCCCTGCTGTTCCAGCGCGCCTCTAAGAATGAATCCTCACATACTTGTTTTTCAGAGAACAGCAACGGGCTTGTTTCACAACAGCTTTTTCTATATTTTGCTTATGTTTCTTTCACTCCCTTCAAGGAAGAAAACACATGAATTAAGCCTTTGTTCAGAGTGGAAGCCTGCACAGCTTAACCCTCCCTGCCCCAGAGACATGCACCATTGCAGCCTTCCTGACAGCACCCGTCAGGGATGGGGCACACCTTGTCACCCATACAGTCATGAAAAACATGGAATCCCACCTTTATGTAACAGCATACAGCTTTGCTGTTTTCCACTCTCAAAATCATACTTCAACAAATGTAAATGTTGAAATTTAGGGGGCCTGTGTCCTGCTCAGGATGGAAAATCATTAAATGCAGTATATATCGCTGGTGGTTTGCTTATGCCTTACTGCTTAGAGTAGTGTAATGGCGCTGGCTGCTATCTAACAACTGCTGTTATTGTCAGCAGTATCACTGTCACAGCAATATGAGAGAACTTCAGTGTTTCAGATACAGAAGCTTCAACTTTTCCACCTGAAATCTTTAGAACACTGAGTTTTGTCCAAATCGACACTGCCCAGCTATTTTGTCAGGAGGATTGGACCAAGAAAATATTGACATATATCTGATGACTTAATTGCTGCTTTGAAACACCAGCAAAAGAATGATAGAGCATACAAGCATCCTCATCCATTTAATCCCTGAGTCATTGCATGTCACTGTTAATGGATACCAGCCAGCCCAGGTTCACAGCAATGTACAACATGGTGTAGTTCCATCTTAAATTACTATCGGTAAAACTTAGAAAGAAAACAAAGCCACACTAAACATAACAAATTCATGCTAAAGAAAATGACGAACCACAGAAAGAAAGAAACCAGGACGCTGTCTATGAACACTAACATGAGAAACTTTGCAGCAGAGTGTTTCCTAAAGATATTGCCACAGAGATACACCAGAAATTAGTTTGTCCATTGGATGCTGATTGAAACAGTAAAATGATTGAAACAGTTGATCAAAAATGCTTTTAATTTGCAATTATAAAAATAAACTTACAAGAATTCTAGTTTTTTTAAATACTATACTTTTACTCCATGTTTTCTTCAGTCTTCCATTATTTTGCTCCAAATGGGAGAGAATCTACAATAAACTTGTTATTCAGGTTTTCACACTGTGTCAAGAACTGAAGCAATCAAATACTGAGCCCTGCACTTCAGTCACTGGTGATTTTTAACCCCAATCCACCTCATCGTTTATGTTCCCTACTTTGAGCCACTGATAACACCAAGCCTAACACCGGCTGGGGTTAACAAGGTTTTATGGAGCACATCCCAGAGCTGGAATGCTCTGCTGCTGCTGGGGTGAATGATGGAGTGAGTGACACCAGCTGACTTCGAGGAGTCAAACACCTCACCCATGTGAACCAGGCTGAGGATGGAGAGCCCTTGGGCACGCTGAAGATCCCCTAGCAGTTGCCACACTCCTGCGAGGGCTTACATTGTATTGTTATTCAACAACAAATAACATGAGTCAGGGGGAAATCCTGAAATGCAGACTATCCGCCAGCTTAATTGACAGCCCATCAAAGGATTTCTGTGGGTTCAAGTTTGAAGCTGAGCTGCAGTATCAGGACACCCTGCAGAAAGTTAGTGCATATGAAATGAGTAAAATGAGGAATGCAGCTGTTGACAGCCAGACACTGGCACAATCTGTTTAAAAATGAAACAACTCAAAAAACCATGCTAGCAACCTCAGTGGCTAAACAGAATTGGATGCAAAACATTATAAAGTGCTAATCTGAGTGAACAGCCTGAGTGCATGGTGATGTTGTGCAAGACAGATCAGTTTAGAAATGTACAGCTTGTGATGAAATATTTGCTTGTTCCAAGCCATAAGAATACAGAACATTGAGTTTTCTGCTCCAGGGGCGTGGGGATGTTTGGTAGGGCTGAAGTCCTGCTGTCCAGAGGGCACTCTGTGCTACAGCAGGCACCACCTTTTGATAACATTGCCTTTCCTCCTGCATAGGAGGACAGAACCTGGGAAGCTGAATTAATGACCCAAACCAAACAGGTCTCCCACAGTGCCAAAAGTCAAGCTTGCACTACCCTGTGGTACTGCCCAAGACAGTGACAATGACAATGCCAACACTTACCACTGAATAGGAAGCATGTGTTTGATTTCTAAAGCCTGCTGAGGAAGAGCAGCATGTGTACACATGTGTGCCTGTATGCACTGGACTCTGACTTTGAAAGGAAGTTGTTTATGTGGGAGAGCTGAATCTCCAGCCTCTTTTTCTTTTTTTTTTTTTCATTTTTTGCATAAGAGCTCCCTGGCACTTTGCCTGATTTCAAGCAGGGCTATTTTGCAATTATTGTTGTCTGGTTTGTCTTATTCTTCTTTCTCTGTGAGACACACTGCAGCAAGGACAACCCCTTGGTGTACTTGCTTCTCCTTCTTCCAGGATGCAAACCGATGGCTGCAGAGAGGCAGTAATTGGACTTGCACAGAAGGAAGGACTGTGGGGGACATTTTCTGCCTGCTGACATGTGTATCAGGGGTATGGACCATACAGTAATAAGTGGAAACAACCACCCCTCCTCAGCTATTTCAGTACAATAGCTCCTGACCCCTGAGAGCTGCTCCCATGCAGGCAGTGAGAACAGCACCATGGTCCAGAAGAAAGCATGTGAGGCATGTTTCTAGGAAAGAGATCTCCATATTTCTGAGGAAGAGCTAATTTGCAACTGTCCCTTGCAGCTAGAGGGCTTCCTTTCACATGTGCCTAAAGCAAGGCAGATGGTTGGTTGATAGTGGTTTGGTCTTGTTTATTTTCTACAATAGATACTGGCCCAGCCACCTCCCTTAATGTTGACACTGCATTCACTGTCCCCAGCAGGCAGGAGACTCAAGGTCCATCTGCCACACAACTTTACACCCTTGTGGGTGGGGAACCTTGGTTTCACCTGTATAGCCTTGCTTCCACCACTGATTGCAAGCAGAACCCTGCTGCTACAACCAGAATGCTGTGGACACGGATTCCTGCATGTCTGTGAAAGAGAGGAATGGATTGGGCTCAGCCTCTGACTAATAAAATTAGCTGATGTGGCTGTTGCGAGAACTGTTCCATCATTAGAAATGCAAACTTATTCTCCCACCATCCTCTGGGAAAGATGAAGGAGTAGAGGGAGGTCCTTGGGTAGAAAATACACATTTGACAATCCTAAGCTGTAAGTGAAAACTTTCTGTTTCCAGAACCAGGCTAAGAAAACTTCACAGTCCCCTTACTCATGCTATTCATTCACCCCTTCTAGGTTTTAATGGAACTAAGTTGCCCTCTGTGCTTTGTTTTATCCTCTTATCTCAAAATTTATCCTAAGTTCTGGCATATTTTAAGGTTCATTCACACAGAAATATAAAATCATAACACTGTATCAGTAAATGCACTTTCTGTTAACGAAACTGCAAATTGAAAATGCTAAGGTTTCACTTGGATGAAAGAAAAGTTTGCGTTACAATGTGCTCACATGCACACATATGGTGTGAACATCTATATACAAGTTTGGTTAAACCTGATCGAGAAGACAACTGCCTATCACTGGATACAAAATTTTGGATTAATCTAGTAAAATTGGCATTTCAATGGTCAAGAAATTGAGAAATTAAAGCCACGGTGAGTGGGATGGAGGGAGGGAAGGAGTTAAGAAAGTGCCTGATTTTAGAGATCTGAGAGGAGCTAAAAGAAAAGAAATAACACAGAATGAAGATGTTAAAATCCAAACCATGCCCCTGGAAGACAGATCAGGCTCACTGTAGGTTAGACTTTTTGAAAGACAACCTCTTGTTTATTTTTAAGATACGTCAAAACTGATAACATCACCAGGTACTAAAGTGTGTCTAGTATGGCCATCAAGCACAAAGAACTGAGTTTTCAATACAGTTTCGAGATACCAGCTCTCTGATGGACCACGTCACTGTTGCTAAGCAGCTTTAACAATGGTAAGTAAAGTGGCCAGAGTATCATTTCAGTAGCACAGAGAAGAATTCAGTGCGATCCACTTTTGGAAGCCTTGCCACATTAAGAAATGCAAAGCAAACATAACCATTAGCTCAATAAATGTATAGTGAACTGGGAATCCTTAATTCATTCAGTAAGGGGGCACTCACTCATTTGTTTGCCAGGAGCATTAGTAAATAAGATCCAGCTGAGTGTGACCTAAGCCACAGGACTTGTTCTCACCCAACTTTTCAAACTTAGAGCAATTAACCAGGCAAAGAACATATATCCTCCTAAAAGCGACTGAGTATTTTAAGTTGCTATTAAAATAGACATATATATTTAAAAGACCTGCTCAGCTGGAGAAAAAACATTGTGTTCTCCCCATATTGTAAGTACACACACCCCCCCTCTGCTATTATTAGGTCTCAGTTTGTCACAGGAGCAGAAAACCATATGGTAATCCCCACTCTCAATAAATGGGAGTCTTTCTGCGTGCTATCATCTGCTCGCTCAGCCTATGCGTTGTGAACTCAAACCCCAATGTGCAGGAATAGAAACAACCTTATTGACATGGAATTGCTGATATTTAAGGACAAATATTTGTGCATGTCATTTTATTAAGGTCTGCAGGTTGCTAAATGCTTGATTACAAGAATGGAGGAAAAAGACATTAAAAAAAAATCTTATGATTTATTTCTTCAGGTAAAAGGTATTTTGTCCTGTCAGGGTTAAAGAATTTCACGTGCTTATGTGTGCTACTGTGAAACTAAAGTAGTTTCAGAATGTATGAAAGTAAAATTGTTTGGAATTAATTCACAGTTAATTTAATAAATTACAATATTTTTTGCAATAGGTTCAAATACCATTTGAAAAAAAAATAGTATGTGTTTAAATATCATGGAATCATAGAATCATAGAATAGTTAGGGTTGAAAAGGAATTTAAGATCATCTAGTTCCAACCCCCCTGCTATGGGCAGGGGCACCTCACACTAAACCATGCCACCCAATGCTATGTCCAACCCGGCTTTGAACACTGCCAGCAATGGAGCATTCACAACTTCATATCTTTCCCTTTCCTTCTGACAATAGCCATGGTGTAGTAAAAGTTGTGTAAAGAAGACACATTTTGTAACCTATATAAGAAAGAAAGAAAGTACAGAGGAAATTCACACTAAGGACAGGGAAGCTTACTGGAACTAATGGGAGAAGAAGGAAAGTTAAATGTATGTACCAAAGAAAAAGTAAGCATGATTGGATTCCAGGTATATTAAAGGGATTTGATATTTATAGAGACCCTGCACTCCTTCCTGTACAATGGTCAATCAAACCCTAGCCTCTGCTCCAGGGAATATTCAGGGATTTCTGAACAATGAACTGTTCCGATTAACAGTAGGTGAGGGATGCACTTCAAAGAACAATATTGCTTTGTTGTATTTGATGTTTCAAAGGAGTCTGGTGTATTTGAAGGAGATTAATTTATCAGACTCTAAATATTAACATTTAGATTGTCTTCCTTTACCCATCTCAGGTGCTATGTTTGTAGTCACTACACTTCCTGAGAAAAAGGTGGTGTTTTGTCCTCATATTACAGTACGTCTACTTGAGAAACACTCCCTTGAAGACACAGCAAATTTGTATAAACCACCCAAAACGAGCTATTCATGAATGTGTCTTACCTCAGTTGTCAGAGTCCAGCTCACATTCAGGTAGCTGCAGTCTCTGAGATACCTTGAAGTGGAGCAGATGTAAATACTAAGTATCAAGGCACAATGCAAATAAATGCTTCTGGTTGATTCAAGAAAACCTTCTGCCCTCCCTCCCCCCAGGCTTTAAAAAACTTGATTTTTAGTTTCCTGAAAACTAGAGAGGGTTCTTGAAAATCTAACATTTGTTGCTGTAAATATCAATTTTTCAGATCCAGCCTTTATCTTCAAAGAACCTTCTACACTGGTAGTATCAGTGATGGCCATCTCCAGATCTACACTTTAATACTGGCAAGTAAGAAGCTGAGTAATACACATAAAATGGCATATCTAATTGGTCAGGTGGCATCCTGACAAAGGCTCTGACTTTTGACAATTTCAGTTGAGCCAGTTTTCTGTAACAAACTCAACATTTAAGTCAGCTTTCTAACCTACTGGCTCCTTTGGTAGGGCAGAGGGCTGAGGGGCTTTAGTTTTGCTCCTTTCTGTGTGATGTTCATGACTTTGAATTATGTTGTAAAGTATGAAACTCAATTGATGAGGCTTCATTTCACCCTGAAGAGTTAACTCCCTGCAAGAGGAAAAGACTGCAGCTGTAATTCAGTTTTAAGCAACAGAATATTTGATAATGTGATGGTCTGTGGAAAGATTCTTCCCATGGCCAGAAGTAGACTGAAAACATTGGGGTTTGTAGCTTAAGCCATTGCCACCAGTATTTGAGGCAACACGGGTAATCTGAACTGACTGGAAAGCAGTGGGTACCCGCAGCTCTGGGTGAGCACTGACTTCTGCTGTTCTGAGGCCAAAGAGAAGACATAAATGGCAACAAAAAAGGGATGCAACTATGATCAAGCTTTCTACTGCCCAAGAAACAGTTTTAAAACCAGAATCATGGTTCAATACTCAGCTGCAAAGCAGTCCTTCATTCATTTTTCAAGCCATCAAATGCCTGCAGACAGACAAACTGGCATTCCACCTGTGGGAGTTGCATTGCTCTGCAGGAAGTAATGCTACCCTGTAAAGACAGGGAAGGAGTATGGTCAAGATCATCCTGTGAGTCACTCACTGATTAGGGAGAAAAACCTCAGCCACATTTCCTGCCATGGGCATTCTGCAACCCCAAGGAATACTGTCCTAGTATAGTTTGGCTTTCTGGATGAGTATCTGACCAGAGCTGAAGCCCTAGCCTTACCCACAGGCTCAGATCCTCCTCCAGTTTCTGACTCAAATCCCTAATGGACTCTTGGTTTCATCCTTCTTTAGGTATTCCTGTCCTGCCTTTCCACAGGACATTTGTGAGTTACCCTTACAGAGATCTGACCCTTTTCAGGTGAAAAGCTATCATCCTGTCCTCCACACTGACGTAGCAACCAGCCCTTAACACATTACTCGACAGCATTTCTTTCAAACACTTTTGGCTTACAGAGAAAATCCTCCTATTCCACCAGAACAGGCCAATTTCTCAGGAAAAAATATATTACAGCTGCTATTTGTTCTGTGAATGTGTTAGAAGCCTCACTGGGCAAAGTTTTGTGCCAGAAAGAAACCCCCTGGACAACCTCATCCTGAGAGTTAATACAGAAACAGGAAAGCTTGATCAAAGCAGAGAGCAAGTACACACACTGACATAAGAGAGAACGACATGACTGCCAACAGCCTTTCTGCAACCATCTTCTGATTCAGCACTAATAATTGCTCCCTGCTTACAGAACACCCTACCATTACAAATACTGAACTGGAGCATTCTCTATGAACCTTATCTAGACCTGCAGGAACTGAAAGCTATTATTTCCCACGAGAGTTATAAATCCCATGCAATGAAAACAGCTACATTTATCACACTTATCTCCCTATGTATAGGGACACAGTGAGTTCATTTATGGCGTGGGTAAATGAGCAATCAGTTTAAGCCAAATGAGGCTTTCTGGGTGCTTAAAGAATAGCTTATCTACTTGGTAGACAGCAAGTCCTCTTCCAGTAAATACACTGCAGTCAGCTGTGCCATGCATGACTAGTAGGCTTTCCCCAATACCAAAGTCCATCTCCATTTCCTGCTGCACTTCAATGGACAGAAGTCACTGTTTCCCTTTATTGCACAATAATTGAAACAAATATAAAATAAATGTATTATAGTGCTCTGAGGTGCTTTCCCTTGACCACATGAAGGGACAGTGTGGTCTAATGGTGTGGGGCGTGAAAGCTTGCCAGAGAGGGAGAAAGATGCTCAGTGAAGAGCAAGATACTAAATTCAGTTCTCCAGTGCTTTGTTAGCACAGATGACTTCAAGCATTCAAAAATGCAAAATGCTCCAAGCAATAGCATTTTGTGAGACACAGTCATCTCCTTCCCCACCTTCAAAAAAGCCATGAAACGAGATGGCTGGATTTTGACTTACAAGGTTTAAGAACAGAGCAGGAAGGAAATGAGCTGTTTGCCTGAATGTGATTTAAGAAACAGTGTTTGCTCTGTTACAAGCCTGTCAATGAAGGGTGGTTTTGTCAAACTGGGAATCCGAAACGTGGCTCCCATAAAAAGCATAACAGCAGACTCCCATGTGTGTGTGCGGGCAGTCGCAGGAAGTGGCTCATTTGAAACCTTTAAGGATATTATTGCGGAGGAAATATTTGTACCCACTAATGGCAAGAGTTCATCTCAGACAGCCACACACATGCACCTCCAGCTCTGAACCAGAAACTAGTAAAATTCAGTAAAATAGAGTCCTCAGATTGTTATGCATAGGGGAAATGTGCACTATCCAAACAGGAATGCTCTAAGGATAGGAATATGAGGTTTGATAAATCTGCAATGAAAAGTACCTCCATGCCAGCAAATCCCAACAGCACCTAGCAGGAGAGGTGGTTTAGGGGAGCAAGAAGATACTTGGACTTGGCATGCTGATTATTGGAGGGCAGGAGAATTAAAAAAGCATTATCCCCAACTGTTGTCTAGTAAATATCACTCTTTCCAATGCACCCTTTATCTTCTGCTTTCATTGAATGCTTAGCCATGGTGAACGAGATCCACATCCACTAGATGTACAAAGCTCCTCATGAGCTCACTATTTTGCTTAAGAAAAACCTTTGGTTTCTGATTAAATCCCTCAAATCCCCACAGAAGGATAAGAAGGTGGAAATAAACCAAATGCAACAGTTTAGTCCAGAGGCTAATTTACTTAGGGGATTCCCTACATACATGAGCTGAAAGCTGCGATGGCAGAACAATCCCTCATCTATCCCAGTGGGAGCACACACTGCTGGGGCACTTCTCAATCCCCCAGAGAAGTGACAGGAAGCAGAGCAATTCAAAAAAGCCACCAACAACTTCAGTGCTCAGGGTGGGAAAGGCTCTCGGTACGGCCCCCCCTCACAAAGCTCCTTTGCCTCACCACTTACTGCTGCAAGCACTGGCTCTGCAGACTCAGTGGGATGCTGCTGTGTGCCATTTTTGAGGTCACTATTCAGTATGGACTTCCTCACTGTTAGCATCATGCTGTGCTGGTGGGGATATAACTTCTGTGGCTGCAGTGCCCTTGCTTCTCTTGACCTAAATCCAGGGAAGCTCTGGTCTGGGAGAGGGAGTCACCTAGTGAGGACAGAGTGAGGACAGGGTGTCACTAATGGGATGGGCAGACTTGACCTAGAAGGCTGAGAAGTGCTGACAGTGATGCGATCAGGGAACAAAGCAACCCACATCCCCAACATATGAGTCTCCCAGGATGTTTTATAGCACCAGTTTCTTATGCATCCAGGGTTTCCCACCAACAGGATCTGCAGGACTCCTCCTCAAGGTGTTCCACAGTTGGCAGCAAGGATAGGGCCAGAAGCACTCACATATTCCAAGATTATGACACCAAACTCACCTCTGGGCAAGGACAGGAAAAAACATCCTCGGTGAAGACGTGTCTCAAAGCAGCCATGGTATCCTGCATCCTTGGCCCCTTTATGGGCCTGCTGAAGGACTCCTAGAACTGCAGGGATCAAGGCTGCTCACATGGCATGGCTGAGTGTAAGGGCTGGCAACAGTGTGGAGCTCAAGGATGCTTCTTTCAGCTGGTCCATGGACAAGACCTATCCTCAGGCAAGTACAGGGGAGCTTGCTTCACCGAGAGCAAAAAATGGGCAACAGCTGCCTGCAACAGCACAACCACTCTGCTCTCCCTCATCTCCAGTTTAACATCTGAATGAGCTGGAGCTGCCTTCAGCAGGAAGGGCCAGGCACACAACAGGCTGCTGCACACCTATGTTGCAATACCTGGTAGAAATCCACTGCAGTATCCTAGTGTGGAACCAAGGAACGTTTCACGCTTCTCCTTCAAGTTTTGGGAAGGACGTTGTATAACCCCCTTGACACGACAGCTCAGCCCAGCCTGCAGTGCAGGAGGGCACAGACAGCTCACAATAAGAGCTTAGCTCTTTCTAGAAGAGCAGGAAATTACCGTTGTTTTGATTTGTGGTATGACTGGACTGCAGTATAGCCTGTGGTATCTACCCATTCTCTCGGAGGGGTTATGTGAAGACGGGTCCCTTCATTAACTGTCCTCTGTGTTCTCTACTTTGGCTTCAGCACATGAGCAATGGTCAAGGCAGACTGAGGAAGCTCAATGAGTCATTTGCTTCTTTGTTATCCAGGAATTTTTTTTTTTTCTCTCTGAATTGGAGTCCTTCTGACTCTTATTGCAAGATAACCAAATGGAACCAGCAGAAAAATTAGGGAACATGATGTAACAGTCCTTTAGGATATGAGCTAAAAGCCTCTTCTTGCCACAAAATTCAAAGCAGCCAAACCACAGGACAAAAACAGCTCAGAGCCCATTGTCTACTTTTCTTACACTTACGAGATGCTGATGATCTTTACTCTGCGGAAAAACAACTCCAAATAGTCACCCCTCAAACATGCTTTTGTACTTCATTTTCCCCATTTCTGTATTAATTTCCCCAAGTACATCCTAAACAACATCTACTTATGTACCATATTTTATATGGAAACAATTAGTTTTATAAATTAATCATAATGCACATCTAAACCTACATTGAACTTGCATTCAAATCATCATCACATTGTCATGGTTATATGATTTATTACCATTTAACCACCACCAGTCTGTTTAGGAGGAAAACAACCCTCACAGAGGAGTCAGTCATTCCATAAGTTACCATACTCTTAGTTCCACTCCTTTAACTGAAACAGAGCTGCACAACATAACTAAATGTCAGATATGAGGTTCTTACATGCAACAGACAAGACATTACCTTTATTGGAGAGAACAAGTACCCTCCAAGATATCAGCAGGGTAAAAGTGGTGCTTCTCAAAGATGACAAAGGTGGAAGGATTTTTTTTTTCCAGTTATTTACACAACTGTCCAAAAGCCTGTTTGAAATCCCAGGTCTGGCTGAAGAACGAAGGTAGACTTGGCTTGCCTGAGCAAAGTCTCCAACGTGAACCTGAGCTACAGACGCTGTGGTGACCTGAGCTGGATGGACAGTGTTGATGAGAATAACTGACATCTGGCAAAGTAGCTTTCTAAGGTCCAGAAAAAAACATGTGGAAGAAAACGCATAAACTGAAGTAACAAACATCTGCCCTCTGCACTTTGGCAGCCAACCCCTCAACAAGCACCTTCTTCTCTTTCCCACACTCCAGGTAGCTGCAAACACATTCTTGCCAGGGGTTTCCACATAAGTTTATTTTAATGCAACAACAGATGGGAATGATCTGGCAGCTTTCACCACTGCATTTTGTTGCTTTACCAGTTACAAAAGGTCTGAGGATGTAGGATCAGGCCCACGCAGTAGGAAGCACAGCTTGTGCCACGCTCTTCCCTGCACACTGGAAACACCTCAAGCATTTTGATGCGGGTCCAGCTCATTCTCTTGTACCTTTCCAAACACTGTCCCTTGAGTTTCATAAATTCTCCTGTCAAAACTGTGCTCACAGATAGCAGGAACATGAGATGGATTCATTCTGTGGAATGGAAGTCATTCATCCACCTCCTGCCCCAGGCTTCTCTTTTCCATGTGCTCTTCTGTCTACAGCAAAACATATCAGAGGTTTAGCACATGCATATATACCCATACACTTCTTATCTTTATGAATGGTTTCACCATCCAAGTCCCAGCCAGATCCAAAATAACATGGAAAATGGAACAAAAAATATGGTGTAGCCTTATGACCTGTATCTGAGCATGTGATGAAACATACACACTGCACCCAGTGGACCATGCCTTGGTCTCGCCATTAAATCTGTATGCCTGAATGAACCTGATGCAGTGGTGTTTGAAGTCAGAAGAGGCAAAAGAGCTGAGCTAAGACTCTTTTCTCTTGATTCAAGCCTTCTGCTCTCATTTGTCAGGACAAATTCTCCCACCTGAAGAACTGGCTGGTGGTGGTTTCCTGCATGCCATGAGAAGGCAGGTATGTCAGCGCTCACAGCTACTCTCTGTTCACCAGTGCCTTTGCAAAAATCCCTTAGTGGAGAAAGAGGGTACATAGCTGAGGAAAAAGAAAACAACCTCTTCCTTTTGTGATGTTAGATCTGATCTCAGCAGGCTATGGCCTGACATTGAATTAGATTAGAGCTACATGGCTGGAGTTGATGGTATGGCTGAAGGGGTGGCTACATTTCCTTATCTGGTCTTCAGAAACGTGTTTTCTTATTTTCTGTTCATATCAGTACCAAGAAAGCCAAGATAACTGATGTGTCCAGCAGTCTTCCTCAGTCATGCTTCTCTCTTCCCTGGCCTCCATCCTACGGAAAATGCCTTAGACCTTCTTCCCTGCAAAAGCAGCAGAAGAAGCAAAGTACTCTGAGCTGGAGCCAAGAGGAATTACTGTGTGCAAAAAAATCCACCTGCACTTCAGACACATTGAAAAGAAACTTTGCTAGTATAACAGGAGCTATTTCAACTCCTGCATGGAGAAGAGAATCAAAACAGGACAACTGAGTTTCTGATATATAGCAAATAGCTACTACTCAGACCTCATACAGTGATAAAGACTATAGATTATATGCCAAACAGGGCACTTTCACAATCCTACAGCCCTGAACTCTAATTCGCAACAGAATTAACACTTTAGTTTTGGTCTCAATTTTTGTAATAAAACAGTGGCCAGTAAGCAGAGCACATGTTCTACAAAGTCAGTATATCCATTCTCAGAGAAGAGCTGAAGTAGTCACCTGTTTATATGTATTGAAATACTTTCAGTTCCTGTCTCTATCAGAGGGGTAAAAATCAGTTTTAACCAGGTACGTAATGCTGATGCCAACTGGAAGTATTTTTCTTTTTCCTCTTCCTTTAAGAACTTTAATTTTTGGTGCTGTTTTTCCCTTGGAAAACTCCAGACCTAAACTGGCATCTCTGGTTACTACATTTGGGCCCAAGTGACCCTACCCCACGCTCTGTTTCTGAAAAGATAGGGTCAGGCACCCAAAACAGGGAGCCTTAGATTTAGTTCAAGTATAGGATTAAATGTAGGTCTCCCATATCCTGGGGAAACAGTCCACCCACTCCTCTGGTTGTGATTAATCAACCTCTCAGATTTCATGAAAAATAGAACTCTGGCCTTCACCATTTTGAACGAGAACATTGCAGCTGTGAGATGCCAAACAGTAAAGAAAACATTTCCCCAAATCATGTTGTTCTACCATCAGGGAAGGTTATGTACAACTTGAACTTATAATGCTTGGGCTTGTTGGCTTTTTCCCCCCTTAAAAAAGTTCACAGAATCTGATAGCTTTATAAAAATGGTTTATATAAAGCCAGGCTTACAAAACAAGATTTGTGTGCACCCCACATCTAAACCCCAGGTTTATAAAAGCCTTCATTATAATAAAGATCTTTTAAGTTGCTGGGTTTTCCTAATCAAAACATAAATTTCCCATAAACGCTAGGCCTAATTCCACAGGGCCCCAACCTTTTTGTCATTCCCCACTCCCATTTTGGATCTGGTTATTTTTCCACCATAAATCAGAGAATCAGAAAGGTCTGCTCCCGGGGAATGTGACTGAGCCCACGAGGACTGGGATACAGGGCTGTTTGGGGAGGGAGGCGGTTTGCCTTGTGCTGAGGGGGAACCACCCACAGCCTGGGAGGATGGGATAGGGGCCCAGCCATTATCTGACCGGCTTCACTGCCACCAGGGGAATGAAATAAAGCAGATACAAACAACGGGAAATGCTGCCAAAACATCACGCTCCAAGTTCTCCAGAGCCTGCGGATGCTGTAATCCTTCATTGTCTGCCGAAATCCGTTCTTTATTTCCCCCCATTTGCTGTCATCGCCGCTCACTTCTACTCACTAGAAAATAGTTAACACAACCCAGAGCAGTGTGTTTTTATAGCGCTCTGGGTTGCAGCTTCCCAGTCCCTCCCAAAGGACCTTGCCATCATCCACTGTGGGTGCAACTCGTGGCCTGGGATTTTCAAAGCCCTCTCTCACTTATACACGGTCCTTTCCTCGCTGTCACTCCTGTACCAGTGTGCACTAAACTTCTACTCTGAAAGCCTGTACGTAATGCAAAGGAGTTCTTGCTCTTCACAGAACGCATTTCTTCTACCCAGATTTCATCTAGGCAAGCTAAAGCAAAGCTGTGCAAAGATACTTAGGGTTCAGAATAGTCGTCCAGCATAAAAACAGGTGAAATCATTGTTCAGTATATAAAGTGTGCACTTAATCTTCCTTGTGCACTAACTCATCTCTACAGGAAAGCATTGATATTACTATAGTGAGTCATCGAAACAACTTTATTTATAATCACACTGGCTGATGTTTCAAAAACACACAAGACCTGAATCTCATAGCAATGCTAAAAGTTATGATGGTTCCTCAAATGCACATGCTTTGGTATGAGATTCTAAAGCGTGACTGAGTTTTAAAGGAGAAAGAGATCTGTGAATAAGAAGCACTCAAACTCAACCTCCAGATCATCAGCCGTCATCTAAGTCAAACCAAAAGCACAATGGACAAACCAACATTCTTGTGCACAATGCCATGGTGTGAATGAACAATCCTGTGTCCCCTGGAAAGCTTTCCTGCACAGACATCCTTGACTCTCTTGTAGCTGTACATTTTGGAATGACATGTTTGCAAGCTGAAAACTAACGAAACCAGTGCCTTGACTCAGTCATGTATTTTAGATTTGCTTGATGCAGACTATAACTTTTCCCTAAGTAGTAAGCAGATGTGAATATATAAATACCTCTTATCCTATTCCAGGCAGTGCTGAATGGTCCCAGGCTGAAGGAAACATGATATATGCGAACAGCAAGAACTGCCTGTTTACAACAGGTTTCACTAAGATTAACAAAACTCAAGGGATTTCCACAAGCTAGTCTCCTGGTCATGTTTCAGAGACTGCCTTAGAAAACCTTCTGTCTTTATATTCTATATAAACTCTTCTCTCTTGCTAATACAAGCTACAAATAGAGAATGTCCATGTATGTTTTAGTGATGCTCTGCAGCAAGATGCATCACACATGGCTTTCAGTAGCACTACATTTTCCTCCCTTGCCTGGCTGCATGCTTATAAACACACCAGATATTATAGTGACTTAGTCCTATCCAAAGAAACAGCACTTTGAGCAGGATCCCTGCATCACTTCTCCTTATCACAACCAGGCTGTATTTGCCTCTTCTGGCTACCAACAAAAAATGCAGTGGAACAAACAGTTCACACAACCTTCTTGAGATGTAAGAAATCACTGAAGCTATTCTTTTCCTGAATTGCATGGCAGCACTACACAATTCAACCCATTGGGAGAGGAGTCAGAGAAGGAAAAACTCACCAAAACCACATCAGATTACCAACATGTGCCTTTTGCTCCAGGCACAGCATTCACTTCCCTCACTTTTCTCTTACTTCCCCTGACTGCTTACAGGACTCTACCCACCTGTGTTCCAGCAACACTGCACAAATTTCCCCTAATTGATGTCTCCACTCTTCCAGTTCCACCCTTTCTTCTGCTCCAGACTAGAGCATCCACAAATCAGGATCTCAGCCTTATTCCCTGAGCTTCCCAGCTCACTAGCAGGTTGTGTGGCAAACCAAAAGCATGTTTTCCCCAGGCTACATGGCTACACATGCCTGAGCCAGACCTGCTGTTTCACACTGTCACCAGGAACAGCCTTGATAGAAGAGTAAAAATCACCACCCTAGAGATGCCATTACAGAGGAGCTTTTCTATCTCCATCAGATTTACTTGACCACCCCCAGCCAGGTAACCTCCCATCAGCAGGAAGTGGGAAACTGCCCTGGCAGTCTCCAGGCTGCTGGGTTTTCAACTCAACGCACTCCCCTTGCAGCATGCCTAGCATGCCCAGTGAGAGCTTGCCAACGCTGTTAAACCCATTGCCTGACCTACCTGCACGGAGTCTACCTCGTCAGATAAATGAGTCATCCTGAAGCAGGAGAGGTCTCAATAAACATACTTGACATCTCACAGGCAGGAAAATAATAGGTGTAATATTCTATACCTTTTCTTGCCCTGTTCCCTACAGGTGCTTGTTGCAGCACTAGGGCTTCTGCAGTCTTTTCTCACAGTCTGATGATTCAGATTTCTGAGGGCCGTTTTTTTGAAAGAGAAGACAAATGCACTATGAATTAGAAAGGAGGCTTTTTCCACCTGGGAATGCTGCCCAGGAGAGCAGATTCCATTGCATAACACAGTGGGATTAGCTTCCCTGTGCTGCTCTTGCACCCTCCTCTGCTCGCTGCCATTTGTGCTGCAGGCATTTTGCTGTCAGTAGGAAGGAATCCATGAGATGCTTTGTGCTGTATTGGCTGACTGAGGTGCTGATTACCATCATCACCACCCAATTCTGCGTTTTCTTCCCCTCACATAGATTCTGTTACCAAAGCCACTGAGACTTAGGGGGTTGCTGGCCCAGTTTCCAACCAGCACAAGTTCTTCTTGTGGTGTCAAAAGAAAAGACCCTCTGACCTCAGGGTGATAGCACAGGGAGAACACTCATAGTGAAGCACCACCTGTGAAAGCTTTGAGGAGATCTTTTTGACTGTGCCTCACTCCAAGTCATGAAAGCGCTTTGATATCCAGCAAATCTTTCATTCCATTTAAAGCAGCATGATCTCTATCAAAAGGCCTCTCTGGGGAGGTAGGTTCTGCCTTACTCATGCTGCGCCTTACCTGGTTTGCACACGTGTGATATATTGCTTTGTATCGAGCTCCCCATCCCAGGTGCTCTCAAAATTTTGCTGCTTGGTAGAGATGCTCAAGGTAATTTCTGTTGTTCCCCAGAACCTGGCAGCTCATGCTGACCACACCAGGCAGTAGCTCAGCAAACAACAATACCTCAGAGGCTGGGGAAGCCCACAACCTGCTGTGTGCACATGCCCCGAGAGCCTGGCAGCCTCCATAGTGAATGCCAGGTTCACCAGCCTGCACACAGTGACATGCCCAGATTGTGTTGGGTGACTCAGACTCCACTTTAGCGCTGGGGAAGATGTAAGGATAAAAACCCCCCACACTCTCTCACAAAAGCACTGCAATCAAGCAGAGCTATGAAAGGATACAAAGCAGAAGGAGCTATTCAGATGGTGCTTGACCACTTTTTCAGCAGTAACTCACCGGCTTGCTTACAGTTCTCTTGCCCTGCAGAGACCTTGAATAAACTCTTTTTCCAGCGGTTGAAGAAGGCCATGCTCTTTTAACAGCCCCAAACAGGAGAAAGGGGACACCCTATCAACCTCTTGCTCCCTGAGACTAGTTTGGAAGATACCATATGGCAGTGTGCACCACCTCCTCCAAGCATAAGGCATATACACTTCTTGATATTTTAACCAAGGCTGCCTTCTGCAGCTTACAGCCTCCTTCAGATATGATACATCATGATGTCTTGGGTTCAGCAGCACTAGTCATTTTTCTCCTTCTTAGTAGCTGGTGTAGTGCTGTGTTTTTGCCTTTCGGCCTGGGAACAGCACTGATAATACCGATGTTTTCAGTTGCTGCTCAGTAATGTTTAGTCTGACCAAGGACTTTCTGAGCCTCATGCTCCACCAGGGAGGAGGGAAAGCCAGGAGGAAGCAGAGACGGGACACCTGACCCAAACTAACCAAAGAGGTATTCCATACCACAGCACATCATGCCTGCTATATAAACTGGGGACAGTTACCCAGAAGGGCAAGATCACTGCTCAGTTGGGCTGGGTATCGGTCGGTGGGTGGTAAGCAGTTGTACTCTCTTCCCTTGTTATTCCCCTTATTATTATTATTGGCGGTAGCAGCAGTGATTTGTGTTATACCTCAGTTACTGGAGGGCTCTTATCTCACCTTGAAGGAGTTACATTCTTTCAATTCTCCTCCCCATCCCTCAGAGAGAAAGGGGAGGAATGGAGGGACTAAGCAAGCGACTGTGTGGTTCTGGGCTGCCAGCTGGCCTTAAGCCACAACACATGAGCAACCATCACTGTACTATTTCTTTTTAAGCTCTGTATATAATGTATGTATACCATAGAAACTCGAATGCAGTTCACAGTTTAAGGTCAAGTCCCCTGACCTTTCTTCTTCCCTGTTCCTCTCCCCCAAGGCAATGACCACAGCAGTTTGTGGAGTGTTTTTTCTGCTTGGAAAAATTCCAAGATATATGGGACATTCATACCCAAGCAACAGCAGAATCATCAGCATGCCACACTCACTGTGCACCCTGATAAACTGTATTCATATAGAAAGTCAAACCACAATGCATGCAACAACAACCCATGCTGTGTGTGCACGAGAGACATACCCATGATGAATTAGTGACTACTATTATTCCCTTCAACATACTTGCACTCTTACATCAGCCTTTGATTTCCCAACTGTAAATACATAAGAAAAGTTCCCATATTAAAACCTTAGCCCAGCATGGGGTAAAATCAAGGACACAAAGACACTACTTTAAAATATCTCTCTGTTCAGGTCAGAGCCATACCAAGTTTTGATTAGCCTGTAAAAACTGCTTCCACTTCCTCTGTTTTTTTCACTCCCTTCTTCTTCTTACTGTGCTAAGAGGGGCTGCCTGTATTCCACAAAGTGTTCCTTTATTGCTTTCACATCTACGCAGAAAAGGACTTTCTATGACACTTTAGAAAAGAAGCTGCACGGCCGTTAGTTCCCTGTAGGTCTGCCAAGATGTACACATACAGATCTTTTACCTTTCAAACCTATTTCTGTCAAACAACTTGAAATTTACTGTGAGGGTGGCAAGACACTGAAACAGGCTGCCTAGAGAAGTTATGGATGCCCCATCCCTAGAAATGTTCGAGGCCAGGTTAGATAGGACTTGGAGCAACCTGGTCTAGCGGAAGGCGTCTCTGTCTGTGGCGGGGGGATCGGAACCAGATGAGCTTCCAACCCAAACTCTTCTGTGATTCTATGAAATTCAAAAGTGCACTGGTGAGTTTGAAACCACAGCTCTACGTCTGCAGAACTTACAGGGGAAGCCACTTGTTCTGGATGCTACAAAGGAGTGGGATATTTGTTAGCAATGAGCTTTGGTCCACAGTGGTGTTGCACACTCAGCAGACTTGGATTTAGCACCTATACAAGGTCATGGGAAAAAGCCAGTGATTTAAACCAGTCAGATCACAGATCTATCCCTGAGCTATGGCTGCTTCTGTCTGCTGTCCTTGCCCGTCCCTGCATCACAGCAGATTGAAGGGGCTCTCTCTCATGCACCTCTTCTCTTTGCATCCTCCACCAAGAACCATTGGTGGCCGCAGTGCACTCTGCTTGCCTGTGCACATCACCGTCCTCCCCTGGTGCCACCCACCTCACTCCCCACCACACTTCACCTTACTATGGCTGCCACGGGCAGGGGGAAATAGAGACTCCCTGGAGGGAGGAGCTGTGATTCCAGGCTCCAGAACTTTTTCCAAGTGAGTTTATAGATGGGGATGGCTCCCAGGGCCTATTGATGGGAGATGCAGGTGGTTTTCAGGGGTTTGTTTTCCCGCAGAAATATGCAGAAAGTGAATCTTTCTCACATACACAGAACCTTCAAATTAAAATGAGTTTTCAACAAATCCCTAGCCACCTGTAAAGGCAGCTTGTTTTCAGAGCTGGATTCCCTGGGAGCATTGAGGAAAATAACAAAAACTGACAGAAATGTGCAAGCTGATAAAGCAAGCGCTGTGAGAATGTCTTCACTTTCATTCAATAAAGCTAGCAGGTGCTAAGCTCAAAGCAAGGAAAAGGAGAGCCTCCTTCCAGCAACGTTCAATTCAGCTGTGGGAATAGCTGCTATGAAGTGTTGCTAAAAGTTTATACAGATTTAAAAGGTGATGAAATAATTATGGAAAGCAGAATGCATCCAGGGTTATAGATATCAATTCCTGTGCAGGTGGTCCCCAAGCCAAGAATTGCTGGAGGCTGGGAGAGTATTTGAGAAAGTATGACTACATGGCTGCCTTGAGGTTATAATTTCCTTTGAGCACCTGTCAGCTGGTTGGGATGGGTTCTGAAGCTGGATATACCTCTTTGTCCTGGCATGCTTCAGCCTTTCCTACACTTTGGAGGAAGGACGCAGCAGGAAGGACAAAGGGTATGGGGCATAAGAGGGAGATGTTCACTTGTTTCCCATATTCAGCCCAGTGGCTACACCCATCCAGCCAATGTGAGCAGCTTTCCATCTTGCCCAAGGAGCAGGCATCAGTGATGGACAGGTAGTGCAGAAAGATGACCAGGGGCAATAAAAACCACGGATCGTTTTCTGGCATTCCAGAAAGCGTTTGCAGCCAGTCTGCTGCCATCCAGGGTGCTCTGCAGCACTCCCGATCTTACACTCTCCTTCAGCTCTTTCGGCTGTGGGTCAAAATCTGCGCTATTCTGCACTTAGTGCGAGGCAGCTGCGATTAAACCTCGACTTTCTGGAGGGAGGAGGGATTGACCTGGCCGTGATGCCCGTAGAGAACAGCACGCAGCAGATCCCACGGCTTGCTGACAGTTAACGCTGGACTCCCGTGATACCACCCTCAGCTCTCCCACCACCCTCTCCCCATGCTCCCCAGCCCCGCATGCTCCCACACGGCTCTCCCCGACAGCAGCCTGCCCAGATCCGGACCGGCTCTTTGCGGGCTGCCGGCATGTTCTCGGAGCTGGGCGGGCACCGCCATCTAGGGACCCGGCAGCAGAAGGCTGCGGCACACCGCGCTGCTGCCGGGGCCAGCCGCACGTTCGTCTGTAGATGCGCCCGCAGGGTCCTCGGGGAGCGGCAGGAAAGGAAACGCGAAGACAAGCCGGATGAGAAGCACTGGCTGTGGCATGGGAGGACGTCGGAGGTGAGAAAAGGGGGAGTGCTCAAACACTTTCTCCAGCTGGCACAGGCAGCCAAGCACGACAGTTTTGGGTACCCTTCTCCTTGGGGTACTCTCGATTTGTTCCCCCCTTTATTCTGTGCCATTTCCATTGTCAGTCACAGTGATGCTGAGCACATGGTTGAAGACCCATCTGACAGCTGAAGAACAGATTGACAGCTGGTTTGCACTGTTCAAAGTGCATTTCTTTTCTTGGAGTTATTCTGACTAAAAGATCCAGACACCCAGTATAGTATGGGTCCTGCACCCCATTTCATGGTGCAGTCATGCTTAGGGGCTCCCAAACCCATCCTCGAGTCCCACCCCTTCCCGCTCCCTCTGCTTAGGCTGGGGCTTTATCGTTCCTTGCACCAATGTGTCCTTGTGCCTGCTCAGTGGAGGACCCCCTTCTTCTCATCCTCCCCTTCATGCTGCTGTAGCACTGACTGCTTACAATCCACAAAGCATTTCTCACCCCTCTAGTGCCCCTCTCTACAAGCCTTCTCCCACAGACACCAAGCCAACAGAATTTTCATCTTTGAGTTGATCTCATATTGCTGAGAATCATCTTGAAACCAGAAAGTGCCTTTCTGGTCAGCCTGGAATGCCTTCTCCAGCCATGTAGAGGTTACATGGCAGCAGAGTGGTTTGGAGACTAGGAAAAGAAGGGGAATTGTCCATCAGAAGAATAGTTTTGGCTTAAAGGGCCTGCAGAGCAGCGTTTCATTTGCGAACCATGGATAATCACCTACAACTTAGAGCGTCCCAGTGCATCCCAGCCTTACTGACCTCCCACCAGAAGCTGTGTGTTGCACTCACCACAGCATGCACAGATGATGTCTGGTGGGGTGATGTATCCCCAGTGTCCCATCCAACTCTGTGGTGCTTTACACCTTCTCCTCAGCCCTTTGGTGCAGGGTTGGAAAACATCGCCATGGGCTGTGTTTTGCTATTGTTCCTTGTCAGCATGTGGGATAGCTTTCTGGCACACTCCTCTGCAGTGAGATTTTAGGATTTCCAAAAGGAGAGAGCACTCTCCTCACAGATAAACACACAGACATTTTCACACAGTATAAAAATTGTTTCGATTAAAGCAATTTTGAAAGGCTCTGCTTTGCCTAAGAAAATAAACAGGGTTCAGATCTTGACCTCATGGGGTCCTGAGTGATAGAAGTAAAATTATGAAAAGGATGCCGAATCCATCACAGTGCATGTGCACTATGGGGAGGGGCTGAGGCAAAACATAAGACGTGCATGAAAGGCACTGCTTGTAAATGGCAAAAGAGATGACAGCCCCTAAGAGGCAGCCAACACACAGACTGGGAGGGGAGAGGTGCTTACTGCTTCTCTGTATCCCTGCCACTGGTTAGTGTCAGCCAGCCAGTAACAGCAGCTTTCTGTCCTGATCACGGGTAAGCACTAGTGTGCAACACGAGAGGAAAGACGTGGAAGCAGAAAGAAAAACAAACCAGTGCCTGGTAGTGATGTAGATCAGTAATCTCTATTTTCATCATTTCCATCCACTATGTCCTTCGCCACCTCCCAGGGCAGCTCTTGCAGTGCCTTCCCATTGCCAGTCTGGGTAGGTCGTGCGAAAGGACACCTCCAGTCCTGCCACCCTTCACCTCAAGAGGCACACAGAGTGGAGTTGTCCTTTATGATATTGATGATGAAGGAAGGGAGAGATGGCAAGTAGCAGAATGTGTGTGGCTGGACATCTGAGTCATCTTGTCATCTGCATGCTCAGGTTTCTCTGAACCATGTTTTGAAAGGAAACATGAAGGCAGGCAGAAGTGAAACAGCTATTCAAGAACTGCATAGTGCTACTTCAGATCCCACTGGTGCCACTTGACGCAGGCACTAGAAATTTGCAGCAATTCAAAAGAGACCGAACAAACTCACAGGAGAAGAGAAATCCATCCAGGACCATTACATACAAATATACCGTCTTGGATTAGGAAGCCCCTGAGCTGCGCATCCGTGCCTGTGGGGGATGGATCGCTATCTGCTGCCCTCTTCCTCTTCTCCAGAGATACAGCGCTTGCCACTGCTGGAGATAGGAGCCAGGCTAGCAGGCTTTGGCATGTCTCTGATCAACCACTCTTACATAGTAGGGCATGTGAAAAATTGCCAACAAAGGCATGCAGTGCCACCTTCTCTGTGTTATTTCCACAGCATGAGGTCATTTTATCTAGTGTTGCTCCCACTTGAACTGGCAGCATGAGCAGTGCAGACATGTGTCCTCTGGCGCACATGGAAGGCTCCTCTTTTGATCCTTTCACACAACCAGATTCAAACTATCAAATTTCATTCCTCAGAAATGGATGTGAGCACTTAAAATAATGCCTATACATGATTTAGGTTTTTTTTTCCTTTGAATAGCACTTCATCCTTTTTGCTCACAACAATCAGTCACCCAAGCAACATTCTTCTCAGCAAACAGCCTCACAGTTAAGTGGCCACCCTAGTGACACAGAGAAACACAGAATGTCTCTCACACAGATCTCCTCCTACACAGCCTCAGCAAATCCAAGCCTTCTGTTTAGTGCTTCCTCTTTCACAACTTCTCTCTTGCTCATTGTGCCACATTCACCATGACCTGCACCTCAAACTATCCTCTTAATACTTTTCCATTTCTTCGCGTGTGTTGAATACCATGACTTTGTCTAATCTTTCAATTGTAGGAGTCTCCAATATCTTCAGAAATTAAATCACAAGGTTAAGAAAAAGAGTTGAAAATTTTATGTATTTCCCACATTTCATGCTCTGTCAGACACTAACAGCATCTCACTTTCCCAATTTATGAGAGTAGTTTTCTAGCAAGTGGTTTTAAAGATGCACATTCACTCTGATGAAGACAGCCACCTCTGCTGGTCATGGGGTTATGTGAGGCAAACTCAGGACAGAAGCTACACTAGAGAGTCAGCAGCACATCACATACATTAATTGTACTATAAACAAGTAAGAGACCTCTAAGATTTATCTCTCATTTCTGTGGTTTGCCTTCCTGATCTGCCTGGAACAGCTCCTCCACCTGGGCAGACATCACTGAGGCTGCAGAGTAGGTTGAATGCTACAAAAATTGTGGTTGTGACAGTAGAGGTGGTATCAGAAGCTCCCCTGAGAGTATCACTGACACTTTAAGGACTGGCCAGCATTGCAGAACCCCCAAACATTTCAAGCAGGACTTCTCCACTAGTGG
The DNA here is from genome assembly GCA_032466535.1 of Forpus xanthops. NCBI lineage: Eukaryota > Metazoa > Chordata > Aves > Psittaciformes > Psittacidae > Forpus > Forpus xanthops. The sequence continues at coordinate 36,220 of JASSUY010033321.1, forward strand.
TTGGGACTTGGAGCTGGGTTTCAAAGATGCAATGAATTTTACCTGCTTCCCACACTCAGCCCACTACAGAGAATCACCAAGGCAGTACCAGTGTTTCCATGACACCAAATGAGTGAGCAGTAGGAACCCTCAGAAGTGCAGAATTGTCTCAGAAAAGATGAAATGGAGAAAAAAAAAAAAAAAAGAGAAATCAAAAAAAAAAAAAAAGAAAAAAGAAAAGAAGGAAGAGGGAAGGGATGAGGAGAAGAAAAAGAAGAAGAAAGAAAAAGAAAATGAATAAAGACGGAAAAAAGAAAAAATCTATTGGCTTCTGGCAGGTTGCTTAACAGAAGTCTTGAGAGGGAAACCCAAACTCTGCAGGAATTCCTGGACTGCTGTCATCATTTCAGAGCCAGAATGTTGTCTGGTTTCCAAATCTTCTGGGAAGAGAACAAGCCCTAGAAGATTTCTGGTTTTCTTTTTTGTCTGTGTTTAAACCCAGGCATGCCATTTTCTGCCCTCTGAGTGTGCCAGTCCCTGGTATATGCACTGAGCAGATGCCTAACCCTGGTTGGTTAGCAAGAGTATTAACTGGCTGTTAACAGTGTTTCAGTTGCAGAAGTCAATACCTCTAAGTTTTCGTGGGTTTCCCAACAAAATCTCAGCAGATGTGGGAGTAGATCACCTGGCGACCAAGTCCATGTTGCTCATGCTGCCCGCAGCAATGATGGCCTTCCCAGATGGTCTGCAGTGAAGTTTTCACATTACTTGAGTCTTATTATTATGCTTCAGATCAGGAAACTGCCTACATATGGCATGTTAACAGGAGCAAGTAGAACTACAAGCTGAGGGAGGGGGGAGAAGAAAACAAATTCAAAACTTGATCTGGGAAGGAAAAGAGAAGCTGGTGAGTGGGACACGTCATAGAGCTAATTGGACTAACTCAGATTACACAGAAATAGCAGCAGCTGGAGGAAGACCTGGTGGGAAAAATACATTTTTGATAGTGTGTCACAAAGCTTAGGTTTGGTTCACAGCCTACAGTTTCATGTAGCGAAACTAATCACATCTCAGACCGCTCCAAAAAAACAGAGAGAAGACATCGTCTTAGTAAGTAATTGAGCTGTGCAGTGAAAGAAGAAACAGGAAGCATTTTTTGACAACATTATGAAAGATGTGAGAACTTTCAGTCAAAAAAGTTATATGAAGGGAGAGGTTGTATAATTGCTAATAGGACATTAGGTTGTGTGAGGATTGAAGGGGAAAAAAGATTCGGAAAGCACTCTTAGAACCTGCTTGAGCTGAGAGGCAAAATGAAGGTCAGCTGGCCTTTAGGACAGAAAATTAGATTACAGATTGAGATGGATGCTACAAAGTATGGGTAAAAATATCATAACCTAAAGGAAATTACAAAAGAAAAATAAACTGGAGGATGCAAGAAGCTACCCGCAAAATGCAGTCAGAAAGACACTGCAAAAAGCAAGAGTGAAAGCATGCACAAAGTGTTGCAGCAGAGAGCAACACAATTTCTAACATCTCCTTTGGACTTGATAAAGGGAAAACCATTTGGGAAGAAAAAAAGTATAATAAAGGAGACCAAAGCTGAAGATACTGCCCAAGAAAAATGATTCCAAGAACATACAGTGAAATAAAGCTTCTCTTTGGGAAGGGATAAAGACACTGTTTCCTCCAGTGGTGGGGGATATCATGCGTAGACACTTCCCAAGTATTTACAGGTTGAGCACTGGTGCACTGGTTAATTGTTCCTCTGATACTGCAGTAAAGAATCTGGATGGAAAATCTAAGCTATTAAGAACAGCTTGGTAAGAATCAGGTCAGCTTCTCTATTGCTCCTACTTGTAAGCTAGATGTAAAAGTAACCTTGGAAAGATGGTCTGAGTTGCTCAGAGAAATAATGCTTAGAACTCAACACACCAGACAATAGGGTGCATCAAAAGAAAGACTGCAAAAGAATGGTTAAAAGCAGAAAAAGTTTTTCCCTGAACCATAAAAGTCTGATCCTTACAAATCTGTCTCCTGCAGCCATGAACTGAGGACTACTGCCCTCCCCCAAGTCCTCAGGTCCCCATCATTACCATAGATATACAGCAATCACGGATCATTATTTCCTCAATCCAATAACAGCCTTGTTAAATAATGTAATCATTGAGTATGTCATGCCAAAACCAATATCTGTGTTTTCTTCACCTTTCACCTATACAGCATTCATGCCAGGTTATGGGATCAGGCTGATTTTTAGGAGTTTAAATGCTTTGGAAAACAACAAGCACGTTCAGTCAAGCATTAGGCTTCTGAAGTTTAATCATCCTGTCATAAATTCTGTCAAAACTGTTTAAAAAGATTCTTAAAAATGCTGAAAAGTCAAGTTTCGCACCAGTAAATGAAAACTTGCTGAGATGTTATTTAATAGAAAGCCTAGAACAGGCACTTGAGTATGTAACCCAACAGTGTAAAAGCTAGGGACACTGTGAAGCCCTGACAACACCACAGAAAAATCAATTAGAAATACACTATGATGAAAAGATCACTCAAGCTGACATCTTGGCAGGCAGAGACAAATACAGTACATCTAAGTATGTAGAAGAAATACATTATTTATACGGGTACAAAATGCAATTGATCTTTCTGAATTGATGCTGTTTCTTGAAAAGCGACCAGTAAAGAAATCACTGGAGAAACTGCCGAAGCCTACAGCAGCCTCTCCAGGAGATAATGAAAGGAGGCTGCTGCTCCAGAATAAGCCTATCCCAATACCTGCCCATCCAGCTCTAGGCTGGCTGGCAAGGAAAGCAGCAAACGCCAAAGGAATCTGTTTGGCTACTCCTGGTGTTCCTCAGGTCAGAGCTTTTCCACCACCATCTCAGTGACTCTGAAACTGCCAGTCCTATGCATTTGAGTCAGAAGACATTTAGCCTTTTCTCAACAGGGCAAGGAGATCTTACAACACTTTTCCTTTCTCAGGGAAAAAAATAACAAAAAAGACCACAGACCAGATCCACACTTAGTGCCTGCCAACAACTGCACATGTAGCTGATAGTTTGCAAGCATTTTTCACCTAAAAGGGTGCTGAGGAATGCTTTCTGCTCAGTACTTCAGAGGCATCCAGGTACTCCATAGGTAGCATGAGGTTCAGGTCCAGAAGAAATTTTAGCAAGTTTATAACACTGAACAAAACTGCCATGAAGAAGTATTCGCAGATTAAGTTGCTTTTCATTCTTATTAGTAGTTTCTGCTCTTGGTGCCTCACTGACCAACATAATCCTAAATCTGTTACCATTCAAAGTTCTTCTGGAGGTGGGAGTGCTCTTTTGGGGAACGACACAGAGTGGCAGATTGGGAGCTGAGAGAGTGTGGGCTCCTCAAGGATCACTTCCACTTCAGATCTGGCACTCCAACACCTACAAAGCCTATGGTAGCTACACCTCAGCAATCCCACACCACAGTGTACTGTTACAGCTGCTCATATCCCAAAGCCCACCCTGCTGAGAACAGCTCTCTCCCGCACAATGGATGGTTTCTGCTATCATGGCAGGGAAGAATGGGGGAAGATGGTTTGTACAAGGTCATAATTGCACAGAACGTTTTCTCTAATACCAGAACCATTCCCAAACATCTCCCAGCCCTTGTCCTGCACAAAGGCTGGGCACACAACCTTCCCAACAAGCTGATGGAGCAAATCCATACAACACTGCAAGAACCAAGGCAGGGGGATAGCTGGAAATGATCATTATTCAGTCCCTCTCCATCGTCATGAGCCTGCAAGCTGGGAGGCAGCAAGGGGAAGGTGATTGTGGGTTGTCCTGGGTTCAGCAGTAGCAGTCATTTTTCTCCTTTTTAGTAGCTAGTGCAGTGCTTTTTTGAACTTCAGTTTGGGAGCAGTGCTGATAACACACCCATGTTTTCAGTTGCTGCTCAGCAATTCTTACCCTAATCAAGGACTTTCTCAGTCTCATGCTCTGCCAGGGAGGAGGGGAAGCCAGGAGGAAGCAGAGACAGGACACCTGACCCAAACTAACCAAAGAGGTATTCCATACCACAGCACATCATGCTCACTCTATAAATTAGGGGCAGCTACCCAGAAGGTTTAGATCACTACTCAGGTTGGACTGGGTATCAGCTGGCGGGTGGTGAGCAGTTGTATTCTCTTACCTTGTATTTCTCTTATCATTGTTATTATTGGTGGCAGCAGCAGTGGTTTGTGTTATACCTTAATTACTGGACTGCTCTTATCTCAACCCATGGGAGTTACATTTTTTCGATTCTCCTCCCCATCCCTCAGGAAGCAAGGGAGGGAGGGGAAGGTGGGAGCAAGTGAGCAGCTGCGTGGTTCTGAGTTAGCAGCTGGACTTAAACCACGACATGGGTGAAGGCAATTTTGGATGAAAACTCACCTGTGGTTGACAAGGTGGTTGATAACTCGCAAAAGAACAATCTTTAGGTTTTTACAAAAGAGGGGGACATGGAAGTGCACTAACTATAGGAGCTCAAGGACTCATTGCAGTCAGCTGCCTTTCTGACATCTTCTAAGGGCATTGATTTTGCCTGAAGACAGCAGGCTTTACGAAAGCTGATAAGATCCTACACACATCCCTAATCTTGGTTGTTCCCACTCATGACATGAACTACTTGTGACTCCTTTGCTGAATTACGACAGCTTGTACAGCAAGACTGTTTCAAAATAAAGCATTATTTTTTGTTTCCATGCTATGGGTCATACCGAATGTTATCCCACCATCCACTAAGTTTCAAGTACTATGTCTTTCAGCCAAGTTGTCACCTGTCCCTCAGAATGGGAGCACATACAGCTGGGTCACTTCTCAAATACCCAGAGAAGTGTCAGGCAGCAACAGGGTGATTCAAAATAATCACAAACAGCTTCATTCTGCAGAGTGGGAAAGAGTGGTTGCACCAGTGGCCACCACATACAACCCCTCTTTGCCTCACTGGTCACTGCTGCAAGCACTGGCTCCACAGCCCATGTGGGACACTGCCATGTGCAGTTATTCAGCAACTTCCTCATTGTTAGTACCATGGTGTGGTGGGGATCTAACTTCATCACCTGCAATGTCCCTGCTTCTCTTAACATCAACACTGTGGGGACAGAGCAAGGACAGGGTACCATGGAGATGGGAAAACTTAACACAGAACAACATGAGAAGAGCTGCCAGCAACATGATCAGGAAACAAAGTTCTTTGCCAGTATTGATTAAAAATCCTTCAGGATGCAGGAGCTTCCTGCCATTTACTGAAAAAAATCATAGAATCATAGAATAGTTAGGGTTGGAAAGGAGCTTAAGATCATCTAGTTCAAACCCTCCTGCTATGGGCAGGGACACCTCACACTAAACCATGTCACCCAAGGCTATGTCCAATCCGGCCTTGAACACCGCCAGCGATGGAGCATTCACAACTTCCCTGGGCAACCCAGTCCAGTGCCTCACCACCCTTACAGTAAAGAATTTCTTCCTCATACCCAATCTAAACTTCCCCTGTTTAAGTTTTAACCCGTTACCCCTTGTCCTCTCAATACAGTCCCTCATGAATAGTCCATCCCCAGCATCCCTATAGGCCCCCTTCAGATACTGGAATGCTGCTATGTGGTCTCCACGCAGCCTTCTCTTCTCCAGGCTGAACAGCCCCAACTCTCTCATTCTATCTTCATAGGCCATGATTCCTCTCTTGTGCACTGTGATGCAGTTACTTTCACTTTTCCTCCTTCCACATTCCCTACCTGGTCTCCCTTTGGCACAGCAGCACCATCACAGGTAGAATTCATGCCTAAGTGACTGTATCAGTGGGTCAAGTTAATCATACATTCAGCAGTGCAGCTTTCAACAGTGGTAGGTGTTCCTGCATCAGGGTATGCAAGGCGGGTACACCCCCATCCCAGGCTAGAAATAAGGTGGAGATTAAAGTTCAGCACTTTCTGTTACCAGAAACCTAAATCCTTCAGGGGATTACTATTGGTTTGCTGCATTACAAAATGTTCTAAAGCTACTACTAAAATTTAATAACATTAAAAAAAAAAAAAGATGTATTAAAGTGTAATTTCTTCAGTGTAAATTCAAAGAATCCAGCATTCATTACAGGATCCTACAGTAGGTATTGCTGCTGTACTCCAAGATATAGGCAGGGTAAACCTGGTGCTTCTCAAAGATGACAAAGATGGAAGGGTCTGTTGGGTCATCCACGCAGCTGTCATAAAGTCTGTTAGAATTGCTGTCTCTAGGTGGAGGGCGAAGGTGGTTAGGGTTTCCCTGAACAAAGTCTCCCACAAGAACGCTAGCTACAAACATGCTGTAGCGTCCACTTTGAGAGGAACAGAACTTATGAGAGTAGCTGGCATCTCTGGCAAAGTAGCTTCCTAGGGACAAGAAAAAGACACAGGAAAGACAGTATGTGAACTGAGGAACAAATACCTGCTATCAGCTCTTTGGCAGACAGCAATTCAACAACCCAGTTAGCTCTATACACATCTTTTCCAGGTGTTCCTACATCAGCTTATTTTAAAGCATTGACAGTCTCCAGACACATTTTGCCACTAACATCCCAGTTTCACCTGTCCAAGAGCTTTGCTGAAGAGCAGGTACCTGAGGCAAAGATGGCTGGTTTTAGCACCTCCTAAACTGGGGTTGATGTGGATGCTGCCTGCAGCTATGCAGATGCATGCAGGTGAGACTGCCCTAATGGCTGAAGAGCGGAGTGTCGGGAACACTCAGTCACCTCACACTCACTAACCTGGCTGGAGTCTGCAGCCTGTGCTGCTACAGCCTCTGAACCTACACTTCCACACTTGTACCTTTCCCATACATTGTCCCATGAGTTCCACATATCCTCCAGTCGAAGTTCTGCTCACAGATGGCAGGCATGTGGGACGGACTCGTCCCATGGAACAGGAGCTGCTCATTCACGAACTCTGATTTACTGAGCTTCTTCATCTGCTCCTTTTGCCTAGGAACAAAACAAGAATGATGTGTTACCCTGGTTCGTATGAGGACAATTTCCCAACAAAACTCCTCCCACTTTTGGGTCACAGAGGAACAGTGACACAAACTACTCCCAGTGGGGTTACTGCCTGCTTTGCACTCTGTGGGTATCCTGCTGCATAGCTGGCTCCTTCAAGCAAAACAAAAAGTTCTCAGCATCATTATGGACTTTGTCACACACAGCTTCATACCACATGAGAGTGTAAAGAGACAAACATCTCTTGACTGAATTGGTCAGTTCCCAGGTTATGTAAACCTTGAATGCATAAACATGGTTATAAAACTGAGCTGTATGACGCCACAGTGAGGATTGTGTAATATCTACCCTTATCTTTATCACATAAAAAGTCCTTCAAAAAGAAAAAGAAAACAAAACCAAAACTCAAACAAACTCTCAAGTGAAAAAGACTTTAAAGCAAAAAATAAATCTGGGGTTTCACAGCTCAGACATGATAAAGGAAACTAACTGGCTTTTAATAACACTTAGTGAAGAAACACCCCTTCACATCCTCCCACCCCCCAGCGTGCTAGGTTACATGATAAGAGGCTCATTTCCACACACAAAAGAACAGAAACAACACCAAAAACCCGACCAACTAAAAGAGGAGCACCAGCAACTCCCAGGGCTGCCCCATGGACCAGGGAAACACTCAGCACTGTGAGCAGTGGAATGGGTGCAGAGCAGCTCACAGACATAAGGAAAGTACTGCCTACGAGAGTGTGGGACTTGTTATGGGAAAGAGGGAAAGAGTATTTGAACATTGCACAGGACTTATAAGGGCATGTTTAACAGAGGAACTGTAGGTGGGAGAAGGGAGGGACCAAGATGGTCTGAGGAAGAACAAACATAGGAAAATAGGTGGATAAGGGGGTACAAAGAGCTGATTGTGTAAAAACAGGCAACTGTCTAGTCAGGGCCATGCCCTGTGCCAGATCAATGCAATCTGCTCTATCATAGAATCATAGAATAGTTAGGGTTGGAAAGGACCCTAAGATCATCTAGTTCCAATCTTCCTGCCATGGGCAGGGGCACCTCACACTAAACCATGTCACCTAAGGCTATGTCCAATCCGGCCTTGAACACTGCCAGTGATGGAGCATTCACAACTTCCTGGGCAACCCATTCCAGTGCCTCACCACCCTTACAGTAAAGAATTTCTTCCTCAGATCCAATCTAAACTTCCCCTGTTTAAGTTTGAACCCATTACCCTTTGTCCTATCACTACAGTCCTGACTGAATAGTCCATCCCCAACATCCTTATAGTCCCCCTTCAGATTTTGGAAGTCTGCTATGAAGTCTCCACGAAGCCTTCTCTTCTCCAGGCTGAACAGTCCCAACTTTCTCAGCCTACTATCATACGGGAGATGCTCCAGTCCCCTGATCATCCTCGTGGCCCTCCTCTGGACTTGTTCCAACAGTTCCAAGCCCTTTTTATGTTAAGGACACCAGAACTGCACACATATTCCAAGTGAGGCCTCAGGAGAGCAGAGTAGAGGGGCAGGATAACCTCCCTCAACCTGCTGGTCACATTCCTTTTGATGCAGCCCAGGATACCTTCTCATTAAACTCTATTTCTAACCCTTACTTAAGTGATGGACTCTCTAGCCTGTGTGTACATGCATGTACAGGAGTTTGGGTGTAGCAACTGGAGTAGGACTTTGGATAACAAGACCGTATGTCTACAGCGCCAGCAGCTGCAGCAAGTGAGGGTGCGAGTGTCAGTGTGTGATCATTAGCCAACATAAGGCTGGACAGCTAGGGAGGAGGGTCGCTTTCCTGGAAGCCAGCTTTTGGAGCAGTCATAAGTCTGAAGAGATGCTGGAGAGATCAGCAGGTCTGAGCAAAAAGACTAGGGGGCCCAGACCACCAACTGTAGACACCGTAAAATCATACAGATCCATTTGCATACATGTATGTGTCTATGCAGAACACAACTGAAGAAAAGAGGACCCAGGGGCCAGCATATGAGTAGGGTGAATGTCTAAGACCAGCTCCTAGGGAGCATGGATGTCAGGGATGCATGTATGCACATATGTTCCAGTAACAGGCTTTCACCCAATTGGCCAGAGGAAGGGGACAGAATGAGACCATTGGTGCTATTTATGATTGAATAAGTGCCATTCTGTCTGTGTTAGGTTTTGTGGCAAGCTGTGTGCTTGTTCATGTTTTCTGTGTATGTGTGTGTGTGCCTACTGGGAACATGTGCTAAGCCTCACTTCCAAATGGACTTGGTAGACAGGTACGTGGCAGTCTCACCTCTACTGGGCTGCTCAATTTGGCAACTCCTAATGCAGATTATGGAGGACAACAGATCAGGAAATACCATTCTTCTGCTGCCATAAGGATAAAGAAATAGAATAGATACAAACCACTGAAAAACTTGCCAAAGCATTGGGTTCTGGATCCTCTGTATTTGGTGGATGACATAACCCTTCATCGTCTTCTCAAACAGGTTCTTAATTTTTTTGTATTCGAGGGAAGTGCAGCTGACCTCTACCAACTAAAAATTTAAAAAAAACACCAAAAATAGGGACTCAGTGACAGTAACAACTCCTAGCCTTTCCAAAGGACTCACGAACCTCCTCAAGCCAGATGAAAAGCCCTACCATTAAAATCCCAAGCTGCTTCTGTATTTCCAGTTAACCTTCTTCTCCCCACCTTCGTGCTCACTCCCCACATGGAAGCATAGGCTCTAACTCAGGGAAATGAATGCAATCCCACATGAGCTTCCTGTGGTGGACACACCACAACACAGATAATTTTTGCTTCAGAGTAACCTAAAGATGAAATGCACAGCACTATTCAGGTTGGAAAAGAGTATCAGTTTCACTTTAATTTGACACCCTAGCTCCTCCCCTAAAGGGCTAAGCCCTAGCTTTGACTACATCAAATAACATTTTGCTTCAAATCAGTGGAGGAAATACTACAACACCCCCTTAAGATGCAGTTTATCAAAGGATCAGGTGCCTTCAGAGACTGCAAAGGACAAGTAAAACTAGTAATGGCCGTAAGGGCCTTTCTTATCCTGTATGTGCTGGGGGTCTCAGAGAGCCTCCCAGGAGACACAGCTCTATTCTGAATGTGAAACTGTCAGCCTTGTTTTACCTCATAGTTACTTATTTCATAAGATCTGCTTAATAGCTGGGAACATCTCAATTGCCTTAGGTCATGTTCTCAGAAAAATGAGTACAGGATCAAGTTTGCCCTATAAATTGAAGAGCTGGAAAGACCTACCTTGAACCCAATATCAGGCAGTGCAGATTGGTCCCATTCTGGAGGACAAACAAAATGTGACAGAGTCATGTTTGGGCTGCAGAAAAGAGAAAGGAGCAAGTCAGTCCACGATACTCCCAACCAAATGCCCCTTCCAAAGGATGCAGCTGCTGGCTCTTATGTCAGCCTTAGGGTGTTCCCGGACTTTCATTTTTGTTTTACTTTCCACATAGCCATTATCCCTTTCTCAAGTCCAGATCTCCACACACATCCTACTGGCACCAATGAATCTCTTGGCAAGTAGGAGAGTTTCAAATGAGAAGTAGCATACCCCTAGCCAGGTGGTTTATACAACTGCTCCAGCTAGACCTCCACATGTACTGCTTGAACCTCTCCTGGGAAACAAGCATAAGCCCTCTCCTTCCATGTGGCCGCTCAGCTCTCAGTCACTGGCCAGACCCATCCCCATGACCAAGCATGTCAGGAGGCTGTGGTGGGCAGCTCTGCGCTGCAGGCACTACTGCACCAGTCATTGCTTAATAACTACCAGCACTAACGCCCTCCTACATTCATGCATGTTTTAACCCAGGCAATAGGAGCATTAAGAATTCATTCAGGAGTTACAATGTTTTATTTTTGAATCAAGAACTCCTGGTTGGAGTAACCTTTAAATTGAACCCCTGGCTCCAAATTCACTGCCTGCTGGTGAGTTTCTAAAGCAATGATGGCTCGTTTTAAAATAAAGCAGTAGCGCAATTAATTTCTACACCAGACATCCTCAAATTCTGTCAACTTCCTTTAAAAAAAAAAAAGCCATAAGATAAGGTATCCCAAATAAGTGCATTCAGTTCATTTCATTAAAAAGAATTCTGCATTTTTGTTTTATCCTCAGCTTTCCAGGAGATAGCATCTATCTGCTCCAGAGTTCTCAGGACTGGCAGTTCCTTGTGCACAGTTTATTCAGTATTGTCAGAGCATAAATCAAGGAATAAAAACTCCTGGCACAGTTGTGTCAGCCCATTGTGGCCTGGCCTTGCACTCACAGAGAGAATAAACCTACTCAAGGGGTCTCTTACATCTGCCACCAGGCTGACACCAAACATCCCTCCAGCACACTTCACAGAAGGGCTTTAGAATTTACAAATACTGTTACTGCAGAATTTGCTATTAAAACAGTCAGCAAAAGGTATCTACAAATTAAGAAATCTGCAATTGAATTCTACACAGGTAGGAGGAGCTTCTTAACAGGAAGGTGCTGTTACCTAGAAGCATTATTAAATAACAAACATATATTACCTTTTGTCTTCTCCATCTTGAGAGGGCAGAAATTTTGGCCGTCGGGCAACTTTCCTTTTAGTTTTATAATGCAAGTTTGTTTGGACCATGCCTTGAAAACAAACACGATGACTCAATAATTAGATACTTTTTTTTTTGTCCAGGGACACACACTCTTTAGTGTCTAGAGAAAAGGATGCAGCCCTGAATATCACATCACAGTGCTCTCTGTACTACAGACACCCCACTCCATACTTTGAAACCATTCCCACTTGTGCTGCTTCTGCTTGGAGACCAGCAAGGTCAGCACCTGCTAGCATAGGTTGTGAAGCTCAAAAGCACCCAACCACCAACTGCACCTGCACACCCATTCACATCCAGCCTGTTGGACAGAGAAAACCACATCTGATGTCAAGTCTACAGCAACAGAGAACTTTCAGTAGGACGGAAGCCATAAATCTAGCTTTCCCGGCAGTGTGGGATTGTTACTGGTGCTAAGAGGAAAGTCTGTCCTCTCTTCTTGGTCCTGTAACAATATCACAGAGCGCATGCTGTGTGACATGGCTAATTATCCATTGTTTCCTTCTTTAAACACCACTCTACTCATGCCAGGAAACAGATTTAAAGTTTGGAAAGCTAACAGGAATTTTAAGATGGATGAATAAATGAGAAACAGAAAAGCATTACTTATTTTCGTTTTTCGCTTTCTGTGCAACCAGCCCTAAATTTTCCATTTGCTGCACTGTGTGCTTTCTCTTTCTAACTAGCTTGCAAGACATCTAACACAGGCTGACTTCTTTACCTTTTGACTTTTCAGTGCATTATTTTTTTTTGCCTTTTCTCATTTCTCCTCTTTAGTTGTATAAACCCAGATGCGTAAGTCAGATGTCACAAAGTGTTTACTTTCAGCGCTTCTTCTGAATACATGATATCATCAGAGATGCTTTTTTGACTACAGATGCACAAGTTTAGAAGCTTGAGCATCTCAAAACTGCAGAGATGTAGACACTGCTCAAGTTCTGCTTGGAGAAAGCTTATGGGAGGAAAAAGACTTGTTCAAAGAAACCAAGACATGGGGTTAATACTCAGTATGAAGAAGGCTATCTTAGAGCCACCTACACTGTGTAATGAACGTAAAACAAGGAAATACTTCACCGTTAAAGTTTAATATATACACTTGAGAGCCAGCCTTGAATAACACAAAGCCTTCCTGGTCATCTTGGAATTCCTTCTCTAGAACTTCAGATGTTACTGTGGCACAGCAGTGATCTGGATGCTATAGAAAAAACAAGGAAACTATACCTGTTAGAAACCAGCCTTTTGTTTAGGTGATGCAAATAACAGCGTTTCCCCAGCCTTTGTCACAGAATGCCATTTTGAACTAAGCCTCTAAGGCTTCAAGCCTCTCGTTCTTCAGTGGCAGATGGGTACCCCCAGAGAACTGCTGCTTGTAACACCACCAACAAAGCAGCCTTCAGCCTGTGTGGTCAGCTTCAGCTAAAAGATGTCTGTCATCTCTGGAAAACACACCCACTTTCAAAGCCAGTCCTTTGAAAGCTTTCACAGAGTAGCAGTACTGCTTTGTGGGACAATTAATAAGGCAAATCCACCAGTGCGCAGAGCAGCAATGCAAGGGCACCCAGTGGCATGTGTGAAACGCTAGCTGCAGAGCAACATGCCCTAAATAACTCTCCAAGGATGGCTTAACAAGAGATTTTTGGCATCAACAGCAGATGGATCTCACCTTTTTCCCATATTCAATCCACTCCCCAGAATTGTCGAGCCAGTACCAGGCATACTCCATTCTGGGAGCAGGTGGATGAGTCAGAAGATACCACAGGCTCAGAACAGCTGACTGATGCCTGGCTGCTTGCTTGGCCCTAGCATCAGAAGAGAAACCCAGATTAAAATACAGGTCTTTTCCAAAGCTGTCAAACTATTTGATATCCCTGATCTGATTGAAGTCTACTCACTTCTCAGGAGACCCTTCCAGCTAGGAAGCGCAGATTTGGCCCAGAACCAAGGAAGTGAAGTTTGTACATTTATGGAGCATGGTAAGCAGCCAAAAATGACCCTGACTTCTGTGGTTTGGACCCCAGTCACTGTTTTTCTCTAAAATTTATCTTTCTAAAATACACATTGGAAGAAAATACAACTTGACACAATAAACTCAGCTCATTACATGAAGGCCAATGGTGCCACCTGGCTAACAGGAGTAAGATTTAGCTTCTAGGCAGTGTGTGATCAGCTGCAGAAGTCAGAGTGCCTTCAGAAGGCACTGATAACATCCTTTAGTGTTCAGGGAAGCAAAGCAGCCGCTCACAGGTACAGTACTGAACACAGGTGCCCAGGTGTTGGCAGTGGGGCTGCAGGAGTGGTCTCAGTGAGAAGAGACTAGGAGGTGCTGAACAGCCAGCTTAACGGACCCACTGCAGCACACAGCTGCACCCATCAGCAGGGGAGCATTCTCAAAGGCACCACCAGCTGTCTTCTACCCTAGAGACACAGCACCTACAGAGAAAAGAAGCTGAAACAGGTAGCCACCAATAATTCAAATTCATAGGGTTTCACTTTGCTTGCTGCTGGTCTCCTGCCTCCTTTGAATGTCCCAGTTCAGGACCCAGATATTTTTTCTAGGCATCTAATAATTTCTCTGCTCCTACAACATTCCTCTATTGAGGAGCATATACACACAGCTGAGAGCTGCACACCAGCCTGCCATGGAGCTTGCAAACGTCTGTGGCGGAGCCACTTAGAGCTGCCTGAAGAATTTGAACACAGTATTCAAAGTGAAACTAAATTACCATTTATCCTGCTCTAGTACACCCTTCATTCTTTGGCAGGGATCACAGGTATTCAGTGCATGCAAGTCAGATGAAATCGTTACAGGAAGAGATTTACAGAGCTGGTTGCAGTACTAAGGTCCACAAACAAAGGCTTGGCAGCCCTGGACTGCCAAAACAAATTGCAAGGAAAGACCAGAGTCTCCTTCATGGCCTTTGCTTGCTCCAGCGCTGCCTTCAGACCATGGTTGCTCTTTGTACACAGTAATATCTGCCAGGCTTGTTCCCAACACATTTTCTCTCAAATCCCATTACAGGAGATTCATGAGATCCACCGCTGCCCAGGGACATTTTTGGTTGTGGCTGTCTTTTTACTCCCCTCTGCACAGCACAAGAATTTGAAGTTTGTGGATTTGAAGGGTGAGATTTGACAGGGGTGGAGGGGAAATGGAAAGGAAAGCACAGGAAAGGGGTGGGATAATGTTTCCAGGCAGCTTTTCTGCATTGCTCCCCCCATCCCTGTCCCCTCTCTCCCTACTCTGTAGACTTCTGCCAGCCCCCCTGCCAAGACCCAGGGCTCCCAGTTTGCCATGACGTCAGCTTTCAAAAATGTCCGGTGCCTGACTTTCACTTTCCCTTGCTCAGTTTCTGCTCCTTGCAGGGGTTTTCCTCTCGCCAACTAACCCAAACTACAAAGAAACAGAAGTGAAACAATAAAGGAAATAGAAATATTTCTCTGGCAAGGCAGGGAGTGCCCTTCTCCTCCTGCAGAATCAGAGAATCATAGAATCAACCAGTTTGGAAAAGACCTTTAAGATCATCAAGTCAAATCATTACCTCAGGACTGCCAAGTCCACCACTGAACCATGCCACTGAGGGCCTCATCTACACAGATTTTGAACACTTCCAGGGACAGTGATGCCACCACTGCCCTGGGCAGCCTGTTCCTGTGCCTGACCATCCTCTTTGTGAATTAATTTTTCCAATATCCCATCTAAAATCCCCTAGTGCAGCTTGAGGCTGTTGCCTCTTGTCCTATCACTTCTTACTGGGAGAAGGGGACAATATATAAAAAGCAACTTCATACCACATATTCTCATGTATTTTTTCTCCCTTATGTAGAAGAAAGGATGAACTAATGAAGATATAAACACAGCTACGGTGCGACTAACTACAAGCAGGTATCCTTCTAGCAGACCTTAAAGCCAAGCCCACAAATGATGAAATCAGCAACTTTTTCTTTCCCCTTCCCTCCCAGTTCAGTGGCATCCCAGGAAAGCCAGACACACACAGCCTCCCCAGCTCCTCTACTCACAGTCCTGCTCGCCAAGCTGCCCAGTCACCACCCTGGGAGCCGAAGGTATCAGCTGTGTTCTCACCAGTCAGATGAGCCTCTGAACCTTTGCACCACACCTGAAAAGTCCCCAGGTGCAATCTGACCTTCAGAAATAAAATACAACTAGTCTGCAAGAGCTTCCCATGAACTCCCAACTGCACACGTCTGTACCTCACTGTCTCAAAGTCTCTCTCTGCAGGGCGTCTCAGATGCCTTTCCACTAGCCACTGACCTCTAGGAAAGGAAGCTGAGTAATGCTTCCGGTTATTGCGCCACATGCATGCACATATGCAAAGCATGAGCAGACTGCCCAGGCAGAGCTGATGTTTTTCACAGACGCATGAATAAAATCAATGTCCCTACAAACCAGCGCAGTTTATTCCTGTAAAATGGCATAGTTTATCCCTAAGCGTTTGGTTGCTGTCATCACACACCAACGCCTTACCTTAAGCCAATTCCTTCCAGTGACTGGGGGTACTCAGGACCTCTCCTTTCAAGATTCTTGCTGGGAGCAGCTTCTGCTAAAGATCATTCTCTGAAGGCCAAAAGCTGGAGTTCTCTTGCAAAGCGAGCCCCAAATTTCAATGATGAAGGTGGGTGCATCTCTTAACACACTCTCCCTGTTGGTTATCTCACTGTCTGGAGGGGGCTGCAATATGCAGCACTGCATGGAGCAATCCAAACCAGTGCAGAGCAAGCAGAGAGCCCTGCAGGGCAGGCTGTCACCCCCACAGAACTCTGTACCATCCCTAGTATTTGTATTTCTTTACCTTGAGGGATGAGCCTCTGCCCTGTTCTTCCTGCATGGAAATCAGAGAAGTTAGGAGCTTATCAGTTTGACCTCCAGCCTTTCAGTCTAAAAAGTTGACTGTTTTCCAGTAAAGCTGTAAAGCATAAAGCTTAACAGCAGGTCAAGTAGTACGAACTACATAAACTTGTTCAGACACAACCTTTTTTTTTTTTATTCTCCCTTGGTTACACAAACTATGTTAAGCTGAATTGGCCAGAACATTTTTATTTCCTGATGATCTAGTCAAACCAGATCAGTGGTGGCTGAAACACATAAATCTCTACTTTAGTTTCTGGAAAGGCTGCACTCAGAGTGCATGTTACAGGCACAGTATTAAAAACAGCCCCCAACCCCCTAAAAAAAACACCCGAACAAACAAAAAAAAGCCACAAATGTGATTAAGAAGTTGAAATTTGTTTCTTCCCCATCTGGCCTTTCTTGACTGGTTTTTGAACTCCCATATAGTATCTGGCTCTCAGTTCCAAAATTGTACAACTTTTTAGGCTTCCCTTTGACTGATGAGATTTATAGGATCAGGTCCCACAGGTTTGCTTTCACATATGTGAATTCTGCAGTAAAATACTCTCCTGTACTGAAGCCAAGAGCTTCAGTAGGCATGAGATATCAGCTCTGGGAAAAACATTCTGGCTTGGTAGAAAATGTTTACATGGCTTTTCTGGCAGCAGTATACAATCCTCTCTAAACACACAACTCACCACAAAGTGGAAACGAGCTCACTGTGAACTGATACCTCCTGAACACCATGGGTTTTATTTTTGTCACCTTCAACTGCAATGTCACCTGCAGAGCTGTTGAATCTCTGATTTCTAACTGTTAGTGTAATGGTTGTACTCTGTCTGCATTTCCAGCACCTGATAGGTCTTAGTGCAGACATCCTACACATAGTCCTGCAAGATTATATTCCTGCATAGTCAGCAGAGGCACCCTAGTGTTGTTTCCTTGCATATGTCAGATGATTTATCAAGTATAAAAAAAAAAAACAAACATTGTCCAACGGGCAGGATTGCTTATTTCTCCTCTCAGGAATTTCAGTTCTTGTTCCCTCTTCCTCTTTGGAGGAAATGGACAAGAAAAGGGGTGTTTCACTGCTTCATCCTTTCCATGTGTTTATCTGCAGACACACAGAAGCTCTGTGGCAATTTTGGACATCTCCAAGGTTTAATGCACGAGGGCTGATGCTACAGTGTGGGCACACTGTGCTCACAGGGGTTCTGCGGCACAGAACCAGGCTGGTAGCACCTCATGCTTCTATCTCAAGATGTGGAAAATCCCCCCAGCCAGTACCTAAGGGGGTGGACTCAGGCTATGTTTGGGTAATGGGATTCACCTGGTTCTGCAAATTCTTTTGCAGGTTGGGTCCCCAGCCACCCACACAGGAGCCCTGCCATGGAGATGCTGCAGGAAGATGTGCTAGGGTGTCATGGTTTAAGCCTCTCAGCCACGCAGTTTTCTCTCTCAGTCACTTACCCCATAACATAGGGGATTCAGCCTCAGCAAAGTCCAGTGCAAAGGGGGAGCAACCCAAGCCTGGGAGCCTGAAAATATTTCCAGTTCTTGCTTGAAACTACATTATCATTTAAAGCTGGTACCTTTGAGTAGGTTGTGATGTTCTTCCCATTAAGACTGGATTTCCTATTGGACAATGTCCAGCAGCTTCTAAATTCAACTGCAGGAGGGGAGGGGAGAAACAAGCAAAAAGCCCTGCAACCACAGTGCTGTTATCCCAGCTTAATTTAGCACAGGAACAGGAAGCAGTCATAACAAGAAAAATTATTCTCAATTGTTTTGAAAAAAACCCAAACAAAACCAAATGAAAATCCAAACCAAACAAAACTAAAAAAAAATAATAAAAATAAAAAGCAAACAAACAAAAAAGCCACAAAAGAAAAAAACCCTCAACTTATTTAGCTCCAAATCTTGATGGCGAATTTTACAAGTTTCAGTAGATTACATCGGGTTTGTACTTTGTCTTTACTCTAAGTACATGAATGCTTAATACAAAAGACTAAAAATGCTCCGTGTTCTGTTGTTCCTCCCTCCAGCCATCATTAGAGGAGTCTCAGCATACTGGTTCCCATCTTTTTAGGAAGACTAACAACTGATTGGGAATAGCCAATTGCTGTTTTATCTGGACATAACATTGACACATTAACAATGGAAACCAAAATAATCCAACAATGTAAACCTTTCTTATGTCAATAGTTCAAATAAGCATTTATCGATTCAGCAAGTCATTTGACTGCATATTTGAAGTTAAAGATCTGATGTGAAGTCTTTCATGTCTTCTTACAGCATCAAAAGATGTACGCATTCAGGAATTTGCCCAAGTCTCTAACTAAAGTCTTGTCTAACTGAAGGAGAAAATGAATGCCACTGGAATTGGGCCAAAATCTGAAATTTCAACTTTACTTGTCAGGACCAGAGCTAGGGAGGTGGAAGAAAGATCAGGACCTACTTTATTATATTCTTCTTAATATTTAACTGTTTGTTTTTTTTTTTTTTTAAATGTGTTTATGCATTTTGAAAGGTCATTTCAGAAAGATAAAATTTGAAATTGAAAATTTAAATTTCAAACCAAAATAAACTTATTCTGCTTATGCAATAGAACAAAGCAAAACCTGCTCACCTGACTTTGTTAATATTTACATTCCACAGGATTCACTTTCTGATGAGCTAAGTTTAATCCTCCTGCCTCCTATTTTCCAATTCATCTACATTAAATGTAATTTATTCTCACCACACATTTGCATTCATAATACTTTTCCACAGCATGGCTACTACAGCATTTCATTTTGAAACCTGCGTTTGGCTTCCATGTACTGGGACTCTAAGGTCTGCAACATACTCCCTCCCTCTATTTGCCAAGTTAGAAAATTAAAAGATAGTGTGAGTATACACACACACGCTATTTTACTGAGAACTGGGCTAGGCTGCAAAATAGGATCTTGGTTTCAAAGACACTCAGCAGGCAAAGCAAGCTCATTTCATAGAAGTAGATTGTTCTGCTAAAAAAGAGAAGGGCAAAAACAGATGTGATGCAGTCATCCCAATGCCAACCAGCAAACTTAGGAAGATGTGCAGCAAGGTTTTGGCTCAGGCTCATCCTCGTTTGCAGCAATTAAAAGGACAGTAGCATGGCCTCTTTTTGGCAAGATCAAAGGTGTCAGAAACTAAATAAGTAGATTTTACATTCTCATGTGATTTCTGATGGCTTTCTCAGTAAGTCTTGATTTCTTGTTGGACTACTTCCAGCAATAACTGTAGTTTATGTGTAAGATAATCTGAAAGAGGGGGAAAAGAAAAAAGTTTAGTCCAGAGGAAGTCTTGAGATAGGACTGAAAATCAGAGCATCAGCTGTTGGCCGGAGCTCCTTATGTTAGCAGATCACTGTATCCATTTCCTTGCTTATTGTATGTTTTCTTCAGTTTAGTGGTTACGAATACACCTCAGCCCAACACCAGATCAAAAGAAAAAATATTCATAAATGAAATTATAAATTAAAACTGGATTCCTCTTTCTGAAAAGGGCTACACCCAAAGGAAATCTGTGCTAGACATTGCAAATAGTGGAGACGTCTCCCATTCATACACCCGCATCTGTGCCACAAACCATCTTGGCTTCTTTACCAAACAGATAGCCCTCAGGCATCACTGCCTTCCTCCTACTAGTCCTCTCCCCCGCCTTTCAGCAAGTATGTTTCAGCATGGGTTTACAATCTCTGCCTGTCAGTCTCTCCATCCTAACTTCTGATCTTGTTCCTCAGTGTCAGGCAAATTTGACTGAGAAGTGGTGATCCTGAACATAGATCAGTTTAAGAGAATCCAAGAGTTGAGGTGTGAAAACAACTCTCCCCATTCCCTGTTGATAAACATCAGCCTTGTCTTTCTTAAAACAAAACATTAAGCTCACTTGTCAGTATATTCACCAGCCAGGCAGATACAGTCCATGCCTGGCTGCCAGCCACCACAGATAGTCAGCACAGGTAGGCAGCACAGCCTACCCCCTTGGCTTTTTGGCTGCAGAGGCTGTGTCTTGAGAAAGGCATCAAAGGGGTGGATTTACATTTCTTGCTGTCTGTTGGTCATGGAGCAACTTGCATTAGAAATGAGCTCTGAGACCAAACCAACATCCCCACCCCCCAGTGTATGTTTATGTCCACAAACTAAAATGCATACTTACATAGTGGGCTACGGAAACAATCTGACATTTGCTTATGGATTATGAGGTAGTAGACTGGAAAACCACTTAAAACTATGGTGCATCCAATGCTAATGTTCACAGGGTCTGAGTAGAAAGACATTGCCACTGTGAAGAGGCAGATGATGGTGAAAGAGATGGGAATGAACAAGGGAACCTGGGGAAAAGAACACAGAAGATTCTCAGGCAAAATTTATGACTGTACCAAATCAGCCTCCATATGTACCAGTACACACCATATTCACTTCTCCATCTTAAAGAAGGTAAGAGAAATTATATAGCTGCCCGGCTCACTGCTTCTGTACAACCAGTTGCAAATGAGTAGAATGCATTGAACAAAAATTTGTATGTACCACCTTAGGAGCCTAGTGTGCTCTGTGAGATGCAAGCCTCCTATATTTATGTGAATCAAAGTCTGAACCTCGCCTGTAACTGAAGCCAAGCAGGGGGAGAAGTCAGCTATACCCCATAGCTCTCTAAATGTGCTGCTCCTGTAGAGGCACATGCACACATACCAACTCGCCATGTGTGGCAACTGCTGGTGGAAAATCTAAAGAGCAGCAGCAGCACTTTCAATCAAACCATTTTTCAGTTGTGACACTTGAGATTCATTTTAACCTGCCTCCAGCTTGCCAGGGATATATAGTGGCCAAAACCAGACTCCCTATTTCCATAGCAATTGCATTAAGAACATGAGTTTCAAGAATAACCTGATGAAAAGACCAAAGAAGCAGTCAGCATTTCAGCCTTGCCCTGTTAGTTGAGCCAATTTGTCTGACTTATTTGGACAGTAAAGTGGAAGACAGCAATAAATAATAAAACTGTGAAACATTCCCTCAGTCTTCAAATCCAACCTCAGCCAAGTTACTCTTTGCCAAGGCTGATAGAATGAAGGAGCTGCTGGTCTCATCTAGGGTGATAATCTCTTTTCTGATAATAGAAATCTTATTTTGGACCATGCCAAGCTGGAAGAGATCAGTTGCTCTAGAGGTGGCAGCCATCCAGTCGCCAAATTTACTTGCTCTTGCTGTCTTTCCAGATGGAGCATCCCCTGCCAGCCTCTCCTGTGCACACACACTCATGCTGCACATCTGCTTGAGAAGTGTGCAAGAGCACTGCTTCCTCCTCTTTCCGGTGTTTTCTCACCATTTTTAAACTCAAAATGCTATAGGGGGGGAAAGTATCAGCAGAACAAGTATTTTTATGCTTTTGCTTTCCATAAACTGGTGGCAGAAGACGACTTGTATCTGGCCACTAGAGTGCAGCACATGCCCATAACACCTGAGTTCAACTCTTCCAGGTAACTGCCTAGCTGGTTTCAAGGGGTTATAGAAATTAGGCAGCGGGGAGAATAAAAAAAGAAAAAAACAAAACAGCCAAATGGACAAATTTTCCAGCATTTTCCCTCACTCGCTTAATCTACCTTTATAAACTATTAAAATCTTAATTCTCATCTAAACCGCGACATCCGTCTAAAATAAATGGGGCAAAATGTCAGCCCCTGAAAACATCCCCAGTGTTATCCACTGATAAACTTCCCCCGAGAGTTTGGTTTAAAAGAAAAGTTATCTAAATTCTATTTCTGGGTGAGTACACGAATGCAACCAGCCAACAATCTAGAAAGATTCAAGGTCTCTGCAAAACACGCTATCTCCAGCAAAGACCATGAAGAAAACTCACCCTAAACTTTACATCAGGCTTTGAACAGTTCTTTCTGTCCCCTGAGCTTCTCATTGACCAGCAGCACAGTGCCTGTGAGCAAAGAGATCTCCTCTCCCATGCAAGAGCTGGCTGAAGGCACCAGATGGGAACAAACTGCATGTCAAACTGTGCCAAACACCTTCTGCACATTATGTGGCAATAGGAAATGTGCCCTGAGAACAAGAAAGCTGCTTCAGCACCAACTCCAGTATCTCCCACCAGTGCAAGGAGATTCCAGCACTCAGCAATTTGAGAAGGGCCACCAGAGGGGCCCAGTTGAGGCTAGGGAAAGGCATAAGAGGACAAGGCGCCTTACACATTGTGTCACGCTTCTACCTGCTATGCACACCCTCAGGACTTGCAGCAGCAACAGTTGCACACAAGCTGCTCTACACTAATACAATATTTTTGTGCCAGCAGATGATTCTACTCAAGTCAGGTTTGCTCCTAGGATCCCTCCGGCCGTGTTTCTTTCCCTCCAGCCTGACTCCCTCCCACTTCTCAGCTAGAGCTGAGACTTAACCTACCACTGAAATAACACCCAGGTAAGGGTCCCTCCTTGCAGCCCATTACAGATGAATGTGGCAACTTCCTTCTGTGCATCTCTCAGTTCACAGCCTGAAACTTTGTTCCCTGGAGCAGGCTGCCATTTTACAGATGTGACTGCTGACACTACGTAGAACCAGCTTGATAGAATTGACCACATCTGGCTGTTCACACACACCAACCAATTTCAAGAGCTCCCCGAATGATTTACTGAGCAATAGGGATTAAGACTCCTTAGAGCCTGAGGGCAACCACAACCATGTAATGCTCTAATTATTAGCAAATACAAGAGAGAAATGTCAAGTGTGTGCATTCCTCACTGTTAGGTACATGCTGTGTGTTACCTTGAATGGGCTCTGCAGCTCTGGGTGACGGTAGCGATGGATAATGAGCCCAAGTGTGGCTAATCCTATGAAGAGCCATCGGGAAAAGCTGAAGAAGTTCAATAGATGGTAGATATCTCCGATACACACCATGGTAGTAACCAAAGGGAACTGAGCATTGTGAAGATAAAATACAGTCATTAAAATCTTACTGTGGTCCTTGGACTAGAAAAGGGTAACAAGGATCGCCTCCTCCAGTCCCCCTGCAATCACAGGCAGCTACTTCACAGCCCCAACATTTTAGAGATCAGAGAGCTTTATAAAATGGTGTCACAGACTGAAGGCAAAAAGCCTAAAAACACTATCATGATGTGCTACAGCAAGGAGCAATCCTTTCAAGATCAACAGCATCTTTGATGCTTTATGTCCCAAGCATGCACGATCCAAAAGACTGCTGCCGGTAAAAAGGCTACCTACAAAGACCTCTGCCAAGTTTTTAGCAGGTCAGCCAACCTGCAAGAGGCACTGAGCATAGTTAGGATGGAGCTGGACCATTCCTGGGGGAAAAAAAGGAAACCATAAGGCCCAGCTGACAGCACCTCTGCAAATGCTCCTCCCCTGCATTTCTGCTACACCTGGGAATTTAAATTTTCCAAATACCCAAAGTCTGAGAGGTGTTATGAGACAATATCAATCAGCAACTGTGGCAGATGGTAGGGGCAGTACTTTTGAAAAAGCTGACCAAGGCTGTAAGGCAGGGACTTCGAGACGGTAGGTTTGGATACTGCTGCTGGCACAAAAGGACTTAATACTTCGCAGATACTTTCAGTATTCCTCCTTCATTGTTTTTCAGAGGCTGACTTAGTGGCAACACATTTTAAAACTCCTCAGCTTCCACAGGCTTTGCAGGAAAGACAAGACTGCAAGAACAGGGTATGCAACACAGTCAGATCTCCTTACCATTAACATGACAGCAGGAAGGGGTGTATGCCGACGGATGTGGATCATGGAGAAGAGAGGAGGCCACTGTCCTTCCCTGGAAGCCACAAACAGGGTCCTAATAAAAGACAGTGAGTCCTGTGCATTATCACCACATTTCCAGACTAGAAATAAGATGACAGTCACTCAGTTGACCTGAGGCCACAAGGCACTGTCACCCACCAGAGGTCTGGCTTTAGCCACACTTTCAGGGCACTTGGTAAAAAAACCCAATGTTGAATTCCCACAGTTCTCCCAGGACCAGTTAGTTCAACTCAGCACAGAGCCCACCAGCAGGACCACTTGCAGCCTCCCCTCAGGTGGCAGGTTAGCAGAGACATGTGGGCAGGTCTAAAGTGACCATGAATGAGTTCAGACAGAAAACAGAAGCAAGAAAGTTTCCAGCCATCAGAGAAGGGTTTAATTTTTCCAGTAAGGAGTGAAGGGGTCACAAACTGCAATTCTTTATGAGAGAGGATCATGAATTTGTGAAAATGGATTGTCAGTCTTGATGTCTGTATTTTATATATATATATAAATATATTTTTTTATATATGCAAACATATATGTAAAAGAAAATAAAGTGCAGTTTCCACAAATAATAGAGATTTCAATCCTCTGGCCAGCTGTTAGAGAACATAGCTTGGCATACTGCCTAGAGGCCAGCTATAAAATGACAGAAGAGATCTCCTTGCCTGCATCTCTCCTTTGACTCACAAAAGGGCAATTAGGGAGAAGACTTTGCATCTAATTTTATAAATTTAATATCCCCAAACAAACCATGCCAGAGCATCAGCTGGGCTGGAGCAGGGCCCAAAGCAGCTGGGGCATGAGTGTAAAATTGGTTTTATTGCTGTCTCTGTGGTTTTGCAGGAGTGTGACTGGCCAACAGCCAGGGAGGCCCCATCGCTGTTTATATAGCCTTTCTGCAGTGATTATGCTAATGGTGCCAAGATGGGGGGAAAGAAAGGCAATAGGGACATACAGAATCTCTGTGCTGCCCAGGGACTTCTCATCGTCAAAAAAAAACAGGATCTAGAGGAGCTAACAGGGAGGATTCTCCTCACTTGTATAAATTCAGGACTTCAGAGTAGCAGATCAAGTAACTCATTACCTTTTGTGTTATGATACATCCCTTTCATATCAAAGGATTTATCCTTTTGCAATAAAAGCTGTGAAACAGAACCAGTTCCAGAGTTTGCTGAGCTCCCTGGGACCAGCATGATGTGCTTCTCCCTGGGCTCTGCCCTTCTCTCCATTTTCAAGGCTCCCATCAGCACTTGCAGTGTAGCAGCCAGTGAAGCTGGCAAGATAATTTTTTCGTGGAACAAAGCTCTTATTGCTACAAGACTTGCTGAGCCCTCAGCTATTGCTTTAGGAATAGCTTGTCCTGACAACATTTCACTGACCTCAAAGCAAAGTCCTCAAGGGGGAGTTTGCCTCTAGCCAGAGATTCTTGAAACAGAAGGACCCTGTGCCCTTCAGTGGAGCAGCTGAGTGAACCCAGCAAGACGACTCAGTCTCTCTGAGCAGCTGCCAACTTCAACAAAGCCTCTAGCTCACCAGAAACATTGACGTTTCATTTTAAACTAGGGTCTTAAACTGAAGTCAAGGGGAAGAAGTTAGAATATTTGTTTGTGACCAGCCCTAGATACCAAAATGTGGACCCGGTCAGCAGTAGATAGGGTAACTCTAAGCTAACAGGGCTGCAAGACTACATGTCAACTAATTGACATCCCAGGAGTCAAAGGCCTTATTTTCCCTCATGGGCGGCTAAAATGCTACTGCATGGATGGGCAGTTGCACAGCTTGCTGGTGTTTCCCTCTTATTCAGTAAGCCAAAAGAGTAATAAATTTTTACAGTCACAACCTAGAAAACGTGAAGATTCCTCCATTCATGGTTCCAAAGCAGGACAGCGAGACAAGGATAGGGATCACGGAGGTCAAGCTTTTGAAGGCTTGTTGCGCAAAGCTCTGGAGGAAGAACAAATGTGATTTTAGGAACATGTGATGATCTCTAGGCAATATCAAATTCGAAAGAAAAACAAAATCCTCAATTGAAGGACTAAAACACATAACACATAAATCTTGCCTTTTCTACTATCACTGCAGGTTATTTTCCGTTATGTTTTAGGCAAGACTAGAAGTTATTGTCACCCAATAATCCAGAGGAATGAGAAAGCAATAAAGCATTTTATAGGAAAACTGTCTCCAAAACACTTGCCATGACCACCCCTTCAGTGTAAGCTGACCACACTGAAGAAAGGTAACGATAGGGGTGACAACTCACCACAGCCACAGCAGGAGAAGCCAGAACGTCTTGTGTTTCCAAGACTGTGTAATAAGAGACATTGGTGAGCATGTACCCCACAATTACTGTGATCACAGACACGATGACAGCCAGGGGGATGTTTCTACAAGAAAGGGGAAGAGACACACACAAAGAGCAAGTTCTTATCCCTTGTTATGCACAGTATCGCTGCAGATTGCAGCTGGCATTGTTTAGATGGACCCACAAATTTATTTCCTCCAGTACTGCATTTGGGAAAGCCACAGTACCCCAGAGGCTGGTAACCCAAGATGACTTCTTCCCAGCCTTACCGTTCAGGTCTGACCAGCTCTTCACGCACAAAGCTGGTCTGGAACCTGTATGGTGGGAAGAGACAGGGACAGAGTTTGAGCCATGTCTAGGACAGTAGTCTGCCGCCCATGAAGCACCCTTCCTTCACACCTACCAGCCTGAATACGCGAACATGCCTGCGTAAAAAGCCAGGGGAAGTTTATCTAAAACTAGCGACTGTCTGTCAAAAGCATCCTCGAAGTTCTCAGTGTGGCCTACAGAAGAAATAAACAACAGACACAGAGCAAGGAAATGTCAGAGATAGACTTCCTTCCCACAGGATAACACCTCTTGTACCTCTCGCCCGCACCAAGGAAGAGTGTTTGTGACTTCCTTGGAGCCAGGTATTCAGATTCATTTCATTGCTGTAATTTGCAGTGCTGTGTCAATGCATTTACTTCACAGTGACAGAACAAACCATCCCCCATCCAGCTACAAGGGACATTGTAGGAAGGACAGCACCTGGTTCTGTTTCAGGCAGACGCTGCTGTGGGAACAGGATATTGTGGAGATGAGTAGACCTAAGTTGTCCTTGTCCTTTCTTTGGGTCCAAAATTAATTTGCCTGGTTGACCCCCCACTTTGTCCCCCACAACTCCCTAAGCAGCTTGATGCACACTTCTCTTTGATGTGGTACAGCCAGCAAGGCAGCTAATTTGGCTCTCACTGTGCTCCCTCCTGATCCTGCTGCCAAAGCACTGACCCCAGCTCCATGCTGGCCAGAGCATGGGAACCAGGGTAGAGGAGGGAGCAGCAGCCTGGTATCCTCCTCTGGCAAGATCCCTGCCCACCTCCCGGGGCTCATCAACAGCAGAAGGACTGAGGATACACAGGGCAGAGCAAATATAATTTGAAAGTAAAGGAGGCTCAGATAAAGGTCCTGTTTTACCAACTCCCCCAGTTTTCCTAAAATTCTCTGCTTGAAATAACAACAGTTGGGATTTTGGATGTGAGCCATATTTTAGGTTAGGTTTGGAAAGCACCTTAAGATTAGCTGGTTCCAACCCCTGTGCCATGGGAAGGGATACTTCACACTAGACCATGTTGCCCAAGGCTTTGTCCAACCTGGCCTTATTTTATCAAACTCCAACAACAAACCCCTAGGGAAGGAAGAAACACCTAATGGCCTCTCATTCAAAGGAAGATCAATAAAAAAACTTAGTCAGAAGGATTTGCATTTTCAAATGCAGGTGGTCCAAGGTTTGGTTCTACATCTACATTCAGTTCTTCCTAACAAAGTGTCTTTAAAAGATGCAGAGCTTGCATAGTTGTGCTTCTCCCGGAAAGGGACAAAATAGTAACCAAACAGAGAAATTCAAGGCACTTCTATGAAGGTGCCTCTGCAAGGAGCTCTGTGGTGAGATTTATACGTTTGGTTTTGAAATGCTGGGCCAGCAAGTCTCTAAAATAAACCTGAGCCAAAAGGAAGGTAATAGCAGAGGAAAGGACATGAATGTAACCAGAAAGAGGTGAACAAGAAGGCAGGGGAACCAGGGAAACTGATTTAAAAGAAAAATAACTGATTTTTAAGGAAAAAATATTAAAAAATAAAATAGATTTGAAGAAAACTAAACAAAAACATGGGAGTGTGCCTATCGAAGTAAGGGGTTTTTTATGTTCTAAAATGGTTGCTGATAAGTGATGGTGCATAAGAAGAATTTATTGTCTGCATTACAAGTGATTTAGCATCCCCCATGAATCATGTTAAAATACAACCTGTCATATTGAGGTCTCTTAGTGAATTCTCCCTCCAGATGTCGCAGGCATTTATCCTCCTCACTGGAGGACTGGTGCCAGGCCTCCAGATTGTCATTTAAAGGCATTCTTAACAATAATGGCTCAGGATTTCTAGCTGCAGGGCAGTCCTCCAGTTCAGAAGTGCTGCCAGCCCAAGAGAATCTTTGCATGTTCAAAGGAGCCAGTGCCAGACATCAGAAAGAAACAAGAACCTGGAGCCTACTGCCTGTGTCATTTTCTCTGCAGAGGAAGCCAATAATGTGAAGCAGAAGCAAGCTTTATCCCTTGAGTGGGAATGCCTTGGGCTTTCCTATAAACTAAGGCTTGAATTAAAGCACTTAAAAATACTCTTGAATCATTCCCAGAAGATACAACTGGCAGATTTGTTTCTTTTCCCCACTCTGGATGTGAGTACACAATCTAGTCTGTAATTCTAACTTAGCAAAAACCCATTGTGAGTTTACTAAGCTACCACTCTTCTCAATTAGAAAGTAAAAACCATTAGCTTAAGCCACAGAAGGGTTAGAGATGCTGTCACCAGAGCTCAGTTGTGAGGAGTGGTAACTCATTACACAGCTGTGACTGACTCAAGTCACCAAGGGATGCTATCACACACCACTGAAGTCCATCAAATTTGCGCTGGTTTGGAAGGATTTCAAGCCACACTGTAAACAGGACACTCGGATGCCAAAGAAAGACTGCCTGCAGAGGAAGGTGCCTGTATGACCCTGGGCAGGCTCACACTGCCTCAGGCACTGAGGCTTACTCAGATTTGGAGAAAGCACAGTTGAATCAAGTACATAAGTGCAACGATACAGTTTAGCGCCAACTACCCCGGTCTCAGCTCCCAGATGATTCACACCCAGCACACAGGCAGAGAAAGCTCCTGCCAGCTAAACAAGTAATACCTTGTCACTAGGGCCTGATAAAAGCTATGTCAGGCAGGCATGTCAAGCACCCTCCCTCAGCCACACAGCAGCACACCTACCCTGGGCCAGTAGCATCATCCCTGGCACGATGATGAGTGCAAGAGCCAGGAGTTTGACGATGGACAGAGCCGTCTGCAGCTGGCCACTCCATGTGACGCTCCAGGAATTGAGGGCAAGGATCATGTCTGGAGAAGAGACCACACTGCTACAGCTGTAGCCCATGCTCTATGCATGCAGGAAAAAACACAGCATCCCTCCTCTAGGGATGACAGAGAGAAAAAGGCTGTGTCTTTGCAGAGAGGATGCTCAGGGTGAGAGATGTCAGAAAACACAACATGTGGTGTAGCATACAGCATTTGGAGGGGTAGCTGGGTTCTGCTCCTAGAGGCACCAGGAGCCTGGCTCCTGTTGGGTGATCCATGTCTGACTAGGGGGAAAGTGGGAGTTTGCAGGGAACATCTGTCCCATCAGCCCCCTCCACCAGGGTCCTGTGCCAGCACACACTGGCCAGAGCAGGCAGGACAGCTTCATAGGCTGGGTGCACAAGGTGAGGACTTCAAAACCTTGAGCCTTATACCCTCAACCCAGATTACATTTGCACAATTATTCATGAAGAGCTGCTACTCTGATATTTGGCACAATCCTTCAACCTCAGGCAATAGGTGGTCAACAGGGAGGCCTATTCCACTTTTTGGAGAATATAGCAGCCCCAAACCAGCACCTTGGATAAGGAAGTTTTGGGTGGCCAAGTAGGTAAGAT
This sequence comes from Forpus xanthops, assembly GCA_032466535.1. Lineage (NCBI taxonomy): Eukaryota > Metazoa > Chordata > Aves > Psittaciformes > Psittacidae > Forpus > Forpus xanthops. The sequence goes on from JASSUY010033321.1 coordinate 66,415, forward strand.
GGGGCCCCATCCCACAGTTATTCCAGAACATATCACCCTATAATTGCTCCTGATCTGGGGCAGAGAGGCTCTGAGATCAGCAATCTCATAACAGTTAGTACTTACAGTACCCCAGGAGAGACACAAGCTTTACAGCAGGGACAGGGGGTGCACAGGGGGCAAAAAATGGCTCCAGCATGTAGCTTCCAAATGCCAAAGAAATCACAGCGCTGTTGGCAGGCCTAGGGAGGGAACCAAACACAAGCCATGGTCTGCAGACAGCTGAGAAATGACATGATATAAACCAGCACAAAACTTGGGTGGGGGAGGTTTCCCCAGCCAGCTTAATCCTGTTCACCCTTGCAGAAGGTAAATTCCCATAAAATCTTTTTCAGAGGTTTTTCTCAGTAAATGGGTTAAAAATCACATGTTGCAAAAAGATTAACTCCCAACTTGAAAGCAAAAGTTGAGATTAATTATACTGAGCAACGCCGTGGGGGTAAACTTCCTGCTTCATCTCAGCTTATGTGAAGGACACAGGTTATTGAGAGGCAAGGACTTTCTTTTTAAAGTTAAAAAAAGAAGTAATTTACAAGTTTCTAAAATATTATTTAAGTCAAGGCTGAGCCAAAAGTTGTCTCCATAGGACAATCCAAGAAAGCTTCACAGGAAAACAGACCTGAAATAAACCTGGCATTCATTGCTAGTCTGAAAAAAAACATGGCTCTTGAGGGATACCAGCTGCCACGGGGTAAGAGAGATATTCTTCAACTACAGATCATATTGAACATGCGTAACTATTGACTCATGATGCCTTCTTGTTTTATCACTGAAAACCTTTAAAAGTTGTTCAGAGTATTCCTACTCTTTCCTTTAAAACTGCCTGGACTTTTACCTGGCACAGTAGCTTTGGGGTATTTTTAAATCATCATAGCATCCATCAAAAGGCAAACAAACAAACCCTCTTACCTAATTGCAAAAAACTCTGCCCACAGAAATAAGAAACTTGGCAGACGCCCTAGTGTCTCCAAAATGTAGATATAATGTCCTCCAGATTTGGTGATTCTTGTTCCAAGCTCTGCATAACACAAGGCACCTGTAAAAGTTCAGATAGGAATGCACTGAGTAAATCATCCCATGGATATTCTCCTTGCTGCATGACTTTCTGTTTAAAATAAGTAGGGAATTAAATAAGTAGGGAAGAAAATTTGGAATAGCAGAAATACTCTTCCCTATTTTTGTGTGCTACAGTGTTTCGAAGTAAGTTTTGAAGTAATCAAACTTTCTGTCAGAAGGAAAGAAATTCTTATTTTCTAGTTAATGATGTGACTTTTCCATGGAAGTTATGTGGAAATGTGTGTGATGGAGACAGTGCACTAAGCTATATGAGGTTTTCTTTGAAAAACATCCTGAAAGTTTGGATTCTCACTTCTCACAGACTGGTGAAATGGCACTTCCCAGGCAGTTACAGCAGCTCAGCCAACAGGCTGTGGTTGAACTGATCATTTCAATAATCTTTTTGACCACAGACCATATTTCTGTGTCCTTATCTCGTATCCTCACATAAACCTCTTCCTTCAAAGATACAAGAGAGGGGACTTGAAAGGGCATTTCTCTTCCAGGTGAAAAGAGAAGGCCTGGCACTGGAGGAAAACATAGCCCCAGTAGTGGAGAGCAAGAGAAGTGTCCACATGAGAGGCTCAATCAGTCTCTTCTTCTCACGTGTCCATGTAGGAGCATGCAGACAGAACTGGGGACTGTGTGCTCCTGCTTTAGCAAGTGCTCTTGCCTCCCTGCCCCTGCTCCAGAACCCAACAAGAAATCATGAGGGAGATGAGCCATAGAATACAAGTTAAAGCTTTCAGGCAAATGGATAGAAACCTTCATGCCTCTGAGAAAAAAAAAAAAAAAAATCCCATTTGTGTTTTCTCCATAGAGCAATTCACCATGCAATTTAGAATAATGGAATTAACTAGGTCGGAAAAAACCTTTAAGATCATCAAGACCAACCATTACCCCAGGACTGCCAAGTCCACCACTAAACCATGCCACTAAGGTTTTCATCTGTATGTTTTGAACACTTCCAGGAACGATGATTCCACCACTTCCCTAGGCAGCCTGTTCCAATGCCTGAGCACCCTTTCAGTGAAGAAATGCTTCCTAATATCCAATCTAAACCTCCCCTGGCACAGCTTGAGGCCATTACCTCACCTTATTACTTGTTATTGAATGTATCCAAGTACAAATTTTAAGCCCTGCCTACATTAGATTCACTTGTGAGGTTAAACATCCTCTGTCCACCACAGATTTTAGAACACCTCACTTCTGTTAGCACAACTCCTCCTGAAAATGGGATTTGATCTTGTGGAGTAAGTTCATCTGTAGCTGTGCTATATACTTCTTTGCCCAGCTCAGCAACTAAGAGTGAAGAGAGAGTACAGAGGAACCCAGTGGTGATATGGCCACGCTTCCAAGTCCAGTGGTGATTGTGCCATATGCAGGTCATGCCAATGGTGAGGACCTCAATTTTTCTTCACCTCTGTTGGTAAATCTGTGCAGAATCTCTGCTCAAAGTGTCAAATAGAGAAAGGCACCTCATTTATTCTAGTGGGTCTCTTTATATGATTCAAGTGTGCAGTTAAGTGCTTTGCTGAACTTACACTATGGGGCTTGTATAAATGCTGCATTTGAAAGAAAAGAAAAAGCCTAAAAAGAAGCAGGCCTTTTTAATTTACTGCAAAAGAAGTGTCAGAGAAATAATCAGGAGAAGTAATCAAGCTGATAAAAGGGAAGAACACACCAACAGATTTAGCTACAAAATACAATCGTTTGATAAAGAGGCTCCCAAAGCCCTTCCAGCAGTTGATCAAAGGATGTAGAGGGGAAACCTTTCCAAGTGCAGAGCTCAAGCTATGTGATCAGCACACACATTATAATTTATTGCTCTGCTTGGTTAAAAGAAACAACCTGCTTACATTATATTTTAAGATTTTCTTTAAGTAAAAGTGTATAATTTACCAAAAAACTACATATAGTTTACAACATGAAGTATTGGTACGCAAATGCTTAAAGTAAGAACCACACTTGTCGCCATACTGGGAATTAAACATCTCAGTTTCTAAACCTGCATGTACATGCCACAGTGCCAAAGTGTTTTCTTCCACATGGAATCTTTCTCCCTCCTTGTTTTTTTTGTTTTGGGTTGTTTGGATTTCTCTCCTCTACTCCTCCCAGGTTATGACAGAAGAGCTATAAAGTCACCGACTGAAATAATCAGATTTCTCCCCAGAGCTGACAGATCTTGCAGTTCTCTTAACAGCACTTTTGGAGAATTTTTGAGATGGTGATTTTATACAGTTAATTGTAGAATCATAGAATAGTTAGGGTTGGAAAGGAGCTTAAGATCATCTAGTTCCAATCCCCCTGCTATGGGCAGGGACACCTCACACTAAACCATGTCACCCAAGGCTATGTCCAACCCGGCCTTGAACACTGCCAGAAATGGAGCATTCACAACTTCCCTGGGCAACCCATTCCAGTGCCTCACCACTCTTACGGTAAAGAACTTCCTTCCTTATATCCAGTCTAAACTTCCCGTGTTTAAGTTTTAACCCATTACCCCTTGTCCTATCACTAGAGTCCCTAATGAAGAGCCCCTCGCAGCATCCTTATAAGCCCGCTTCAGATACTGGAAGGCTGTTATGAGGTCTCCACATAGCCTTCTATTCCTTCTTTCCTTCCTTAATGAAGGAAACTAAAAGCCACGCATTTTATCTGTCACAACTTTAACAGCTACAGTATTTTAGAAAAACTAGAATGAAACTGTCATCAAAAGTCAACTCTTTGCGAGAAAAGGCTGGTACTAAATGAGGCTAGAAACCAAGCCACGGGTAATGCACAGAAAGCAGGGCTGAACTGATCTGCTCTATCTCCTGCTCCAAGACAGCATCAGATGCTTTCTAATCATTTCTGACAGACATCCAAACACCCATCCCTGGCTGGTGGATACTCTGCAGTTCCCCAGGCAATCTGCTTCTCTATCCTCACCCACAGAAAGGGGATCCCTTCTGGCACATTAAGACTGTCACTTCTTGCCCTTTTCACAGTGTCTATGAAAAGAACTGCGCAGCCTTCAGACTTACAAATGTCTTTTAGGTGCCTATATCTCCCTCCCACCTGATAGGAGTCCCCTTATTTTCTCCCAGCTTTCCTGGCAGAGACCATGCTATCTCCATCTGCAGCCTTTGTCACTCCTCTGCACTGGACATGCACATTATTTCATATTCACAACCATAAGTGCTGTAATTTTCTCTGTCACACCAATGAAATGATTTGAATGAAGAGCCCTGGTGACATCCCAGCTTGTTATGTTTCTTTCTGCTGCAGCAGGAACAGGGAACTTCTGGGTTATTTTTCTCCCAAGTTTTTATACATAAAAATGTGCTACATCCCCTCACCTTCCAATTGCTTAAGCAAAGGCTGGCAAAGCTTACCACTCACCAAACATTGAGAGGACCCCACAGGCAAACCACACAACCAGGGACAAACCCACGCTGCCAGAGTTTTTCAGCACTCCTTTTGGGGAGATGAAAATGCCACTGCCAATCATACTGCCGATGAGGAGTGAGAAAGCCCGCAGCAAAGTTATCTTTTTCCTCAGAAAGACAGGCTCCTGTTCCTTCTTGTCTTTCCCCATGGCTTTCTTCTAATCCCAGGGAAGGTCATGCATTCAGGAGCTACAGACTCCCAAGTGCCCTCAAAGATCACCTGTAAGATGAAGAGAGAGTTAGGGATTCAGGGGTCATCTTTTCCAGGCAAGTTTTTTCACAGAAACCTGTAAAAATCTGTTTAATCTGTTCTCCTCAGCTGCTGGATGCACCAACAAAGCCGTAGGTGCTTATAACACACTCAGCATCATCTCACATCAGTACAGCTCCTAAGAGAGACTGTTTTCTGCCTCTTATGCCAAGGAGCACAGAGCAATTCAAGTTGCATTCCACATTTCAGGGTACAATTGCCAAATCCAGCTCTGATGCCCAAACTGGAACTGACCAGGTTAGGGTTAATTTAATGGAAACTGATTTGGGGGAACATTGATACCAGCACACTGGCAGAAAGCAGATTTCAAATTGCAACCTAATAGTCAAAACCTTGAGGATCTCCAAGTTTAAATTTGCTTGTTTAGAGTTTCTTTTTGAGGCACAAATTGCTCTGTTAGTTGGGGTATACAACTGATTTTATTTTAAACTTCCTATCAATCCTTGCTTAAATGAACAAACCCTAATTTTCTCAGTAGGGCTTCATTTTATCAGTGTTTCTCAACATATTGTCAACCATTTTCACTACCAGATTATTGAAGAGTCAGGAAAAAGTACTGTTTACAATTATAAGAGAGGACAGTCATCGATATCAGATGCGTCATTTCTTCCATTAATATAAACTTTCTTCGTAATAACAGCAGGTGTGAAGTTTTCCCTAGGAAAGAGGGAACTTCAGACTTTCCAGGGATCACATGAGTTGGTCCAGATCTAGTTCTCTTGTGCCACAGTAACCTCCTACTTCACTGTCTTGTTTCTCCAAGTCTTTTTCTCAGTCGTAGCCTGACACCTTCACCAAGAGACTCGCCTTCTGCTTAGGCAGGTAGGATGAATACACATCAGTTACTATAGTCTAATTTGCAGTAGCAAACCTGTTTGTAGTATTTCTAATGCCAAGGTAGATATTTTACACTGCTAATTAACAGCAGAGCTCATGGTAGAGCAGACAGGACAGATATAGAGCAGATAATTTGGCTCCCATCCCTGCCACACAGCCGCTCCAATGCTCACACATTTGGTTTTAGTAGGATTTTTTCATTACTCTAACCCATTAAATTTGGTCCCTGCCTTATGGCTGTACACTACTGCAGTTACACTGTATAAGAAATCATTTTTTGATGATTTCTTCAGTTATTTAATAATTGCAGTTTTGTGACCAAAAGCAAGCGGCAGTCACCTATAGAAGCAGATCTAAGCAGCCAGAAATTACTTTCTCAATAGTCGGTATAAACAGACAGATAGTAGATATAAATGTCCCCATAACACTGGGGGACAGTTCTTGTCATCACTCATCCATGATACCTCCTTGTATGCCCTGCATAAACTCAATAAAACTAAGGGCTTCTCTCCCCTATTCCCAGCAAATTTCCCACCTGGAAACTTCAGGAAGAAGCAGGGTTATCACTTTCTCCATACACATATGGCCAGCACATGCAGAAAGCCCTCTCTCTCGCCAGCAGTTTTAGCTGGTTTCTCTGAGACTGCGCCAAGCCTGCACAAGCATCTTCTCAATCAAAGCAGCCAAGTTTAGTTATTAAACCTCTAATGAGTCCCAGAGGACTCCTCAAGGCTCAGATAGGTCACATCAGCCTACTCTGGTCCCGCAGAGCTGCACCTCAGTGTCCCAAAACTTCACAGGGCTGCTGGAGACAGTAGCTCCAGAGGGGTAGGGAAAGACCCCTGGGAGCTTCCCAAGCCGTCAGCTACAGTTCCCTAAGACACTAATTAATTAGCTCACATGAAATGCCGATATCATCTGGTATTTCTCAGCCGAAAGAACTACAGAGCATTCATTTGCAATGATGAAACAGAGGACTTATCGAATTGAACCCAACTGAAATGAGGTGTTGTGCACAGCTATGTCTAAAATGCTGTTGTGAGATAATTAAAAGGGCACTTATCTGTTTGGCTGGGCTTTAAATAAAGCAGGTGCATTTAAAATCCATCAGGCACCCAATTCTTGCTGGGATCCCAAAGCAGCAAAAGACAGCTTCTCCTTGTGGGCTCTGAAACTAAAGAAAAAGAAGGAGGGGGAGGAACAAAAAATGGAGAGATCAAATCAAATTTACAGACCAGGTTAATGATTCAAAGTAAATACCAAACTCCATACTTCTGCCCACATGCCTCTTTTTTTTTTTTTTTTATTTTAATACTCCTTCCATGCAAAAGCATTTGGAGATTAAACAGTCCAGTCCAGTAATCTATCAGGACTTGTTCCAGAAGCTCTTGAAGGAAGGAGGGAAAGAGTAACAGAAAGCTATTGAATAGCACTTCAAAGAAACACCTATCAGAGCCCAATGCCTGAAGAGACCATTCCTGCTTGCTCCACTTTCCAGCTACATTCCAGCACCAGGCACATTAAAATGCAGAGATGCTAATCCTGTGGCAATGCTTAAGAATATTCACAGTGTGCTTAGCACAAAGGAAATACACAAAGCTGCTTTTTGTTCACCCTCTTAACATAAAGGAGAGGCTCAAATTCTTCTCCATCCCAAAATGTGGCACCTTTGCATGAGCTCGTCATCCAATCCAGCAGGACTGAAGAAAAACAAACTCATTTCTCAACTTCTCACATCTGCTGGGTCTTTACTCCCTTATTCTTTTTCTTTACCAATTTCTTTATTTTTTATTTTTAGCTATTAATCTTACCTCACAGGCACTGCAGCATGGTTGGAGATGAAGGAGACAAGCGTAGAGGGAAAATCATATTTGTTATTCGTGGGGGCGTCTAAAGGCCACAGCAGAGAGCAGGAGCCACCGTCATCAGTACACAGGCAGAGTCGATGTTACACTGCTGAAAAGCCAGAGATATAAACAAGCAACTTAGGAAAAGCAGAGGAGGAAGAAAGCATCAGTCTCAGCTGGGCAGCTGAGATCTAGAGCAACTAGTGACCTTCCTCCTCCTATCACATGGGAAGTGTGTGGCACCCCTGAGAAACAGATCATACCTTCAAAATCCCAGTTCAATGACTTATACCAAAAAAAAAAAAAAAAAAGAACACCCAGCTACTAGGGAATACTCCTAACTGTTTACAGCTGTATTTTCTTTGTATGGGCTTCAACCAAAGCCATACAGCCAAGAACAGGTTAACCCCTTCCTTTTCCTCCAGCAAAAGATGCAGGCATCAAATAGTTTTCCTCAGTCCCACTATTTATTTACTGTTTTGGTGCCAAAAATGTCACTCCGATTCAATGTCCACCACAAGGAGCAGGATCTAACTAAACAAAATCAGCAGTGAACAGAAGCTTTTTTAATTCATGCATGAAAGCAGCATAAATAAGTTTTAATGAGACTGGTGGTGGTCTGTTCTGGGAACTCAATCAGAAAATCTAGTTAGGAGAGCTGAGAGATGTTTGTTTATAGAGCAAAATGAACACAAGAAACAGGCTGAAAAGATAAGACATGCAGCTCAGCTTCTTTTCAGTTTTCTACAGCTGGTTTACCACTCTGGTTAAGGAACTGAAAGGGACAGTGACTAATAAATCAGACTCAGGCTTGCAGCCCAAGCTGCAGTAATAAATCCAGGGTGATTGCCTTAGGTGTGAATGTAAGAATCATTTCCATCAACTCCTCTTTGTGCAGTTTCACAAATTTAGTCTCATGAGTTGTCTGTCAAAAGACTGCCATTTCCTAATGTTTCTTTCTTAATGAAAATATTTGTAAGCCCTGACAGTAAGATGGTTCTTGGCTCAAGTCATACCATTTATCATTTCATTTAAGCATTTCCAGCTGTCCTTTGGACAACAGTCACTTTTTCTGGAAAACAGACTGACGGTGTGATGAGCCTGGACCTCTTGATGAGGTGATGGCAACCTTTTAATTGAAAACCTAAGAGGCGTTGAATCCACGCTTTGGTTCTTTGGCTAGGAATTAGACTAAACTGAGCCTGGTTTACAAGCAGCAAAATTCCTGTTGCTTTTACAGCTCCTTCCTACCAGGCTTTATATCCTACACCAAGTTTGCAAATTCTTTTCTATCACCACTCTGCCAAAGCAGGCACTACAAATGGAGATGTTTTAACAATCGTAGCACTGATTCACAAGATGCACAGATCATATGATGTCACCTCACTCTCAAACTGCCACAAGAAACTCACACTTCTTTGCATCCAGAACTCATTTTCCACAAACGTTTGCAGGAATATTGGCTTTTTCATGAGCATTTTACTTTCGTGTTGCAAAATCCAAAGATAGGAGATGCACACACCTCATTAAGATAGATTCAACTCTTCTTCTATAGCACCAACTATTAAGGAATATCAGAAAAGTACACCAGCGTCCTGTGAAAGGAATTAACATGATTTCCCTTTCTTACAAGCAGGAGAAGGGAATACACCAGGCACTTGCCTCTCTGCCCATTGGACCCAAAGAAGAAGCAGCCATAGGGCAGACACTGGGGCACATAAATCTTAGGGGAGGAAAAAAAGCCACTTAACAAGGAGACTGTCTCACATAGAAGGACTTCCTGAGGCCAACATCTTGGCTCTGTAATACCTCTTGTGGGGCACTGTGTAGGGAACTGTCCTTCGAGCTTTGTTCTTTTGTGGATGGCTTTCCAAGTAGCAAAGCTGTTTTCACACTCCAGACCAGACCTCCTCCCTGGAACAAGACAATTTGTCCTATTTGAAACTGTTTTCTTAGCTGCATAAGACAGAACACAAACAAAAATAAACCTAAACATCTCTAGCAGAAGAAATCCAACAGAGAAGCCTAATGCTGTAGCAGAGTACAGCCAAAATTTCCCCAAATGAGAATTCTTCTTAACCATTTCAAAGAAAAAAATAATAACAGTAATCCTGCAATACAGCAACATCGTCCCTGCTCCCAGCAATTTGTCGCACTGAATCAGTCCTGTGGTCTGAGGGCTAGTGTGCTTTTGATGTGGAGCTGGGCAGTGCCAACACCCAACAGCTGTCACCCTTGCAGCAGAAATTCCTCCATGAACCAGGTCCTTGGTTTACCTTTTGCACCAGCTGGGAGCTACAAACAATATTGCTTCCTAGGCACTGCTTGGTTATTTACCAAGAACAAGCTTAACAGATTCAGGTTGCTCCCTGAGGAACCCATCCCTGCAGCTGCTGATGTGAGGAGCTGCTATGGTGGGGGACTTTACCAACACCAATATTCCCATCAGTGGTAGGCCAATGGCACCATCATCCAGAACCATCCAGCCCTTTTAAGTGGCAAACTAATCCCAAAGCTTTCCCTAAAATGGTCTGCAAGAGCAACTTACACATCCTGAGCAGGGTAAATACCAAAATGGCCATGCTTATCACCAGCTTCCTCACAAAGAGGAAATTCCCCACAAATGCAAGCTGTTTTATCCTGCTATGGAGACAGCTCTCAGTGCAGACGAAGCCCACCTCTGCTTCTGTTATTGACAGATGCTGGGCCCCATCCAGTGGGGTTTCCTGATATACATCTGCTTTATCCATCTGGAACTGAAACCTTTCGGAGCTGCCTGCAGTCATAAACCCCCTATTTCCATACTGCCTTATATATTACACTGGTTTCCCTCCTTAGTGTCACTGCAGTTCTGCTGATTCATCACCCCAGGCCTACAGCTCCTCTTAGCTCCCTCAACCACAGTGCCTGGCTTTGCTCCTTCTCTTCCTACCTTGAAACGTTCAAACCCAACAAGCCTTCATTTCTGCATTAGCCACTCACTCCGATTGCTGCTCCCTGTCTACCTCATAGCTAATCCTCAGTCTTCTGTGCTAAATCACCCACCCCAGTACCTGACTTGCACAGGGCCTGAACTTTGCCTCTAACCTACCTAAGGGTGGAGGACTCTCTCCTTTGGGCCTCTCTGCTCAGCTGTTACTCATTTATTAAAGCACAAGCCAAACATACAATTACGCTGGAGGGAACACATTTCCTTTTTAACTCTTCCTGGCTCTTACCCAGAATTTCTTAGGCTGTGGGGATTTATATTATAGTACACAATGTTTCAGATTGATTGCTCACTGTTCCCCATGACTCTGGTGGAAGGAAGGGGGACAAGGAGGATTTTCTGTGATCAAAATCACTACCTCATCCCCCATAAGACAATGCACAGGTAACAGGGAGCAGTACCTTGTAAAGAAACAGCAAACCCTCCAGCCAGAAGGAAAACAGGACTACACTCAGCCCTGCCACACATACAGAGGCTCTCTCTGGCCCATCTGTGGGTATGGGCTGTGCTGGGACCTGCCAGAGAGGAGCCTTTGTGGGCCACAGGAGTGGAGAAAGGTTTAGTTAAGGGTGCCCTTACTGGAGCATGATGCATGATGGGAGAAGCTTGGACACAGCTTTAACCCCTGGTCTGAAAGGAGTACCTCCTGTTGTGCACACAAAGCCCTCAAAGGTGCTGCTTTGTGTCCGAGGTAAAGCACGAACACATTATTACATCTCACGGCTCAGAAGAGGTGAGAGAATAAACACCTGGTGCTGGACTCCCCAAACCCTCACCAGCTGCAGGAGAAGCTCAAGTGCAAAGGTATAGCACAAATGCACGCAAAGGCCATTAGGCTCCTGATCATAAACAAGGAGGAGACTTATTCCAATATCTGCCTTTATAGAGCTTGCTGTGGGGTGGTATTTGGCACCATGTCATCACAAGGATGGGTGTGCAGCCCCTGCCAGCTTTCCCAAAACCTGAAGGATGGCACAAGGGACTGACCAAACCCACAGCTCACAAGTTTTTTCAGGTAACATACCAGGCCACCTCCTGTTTTTAGTGAGATTCAGATTCTAGGAACAAGCATGTCAACAAAACCAGATCAACACACGCACCGGGAAGGTTAAGTCAACACAAGGGCATGTTTATTTAATTTTAATGTAAGTACAGTCATAGAGATATCTGCTGGGAAGGACTTCTGCGTGCTTCTGGTCCTGCCTCCTGTAACAGGCAGGACTGTTGCCAGCACCAGCTCAGCTCAGCCATGGCTTCTTCTAGCTGAGTCTTAAGGCACCACAAGGTCAGAGTCCCTGACCTCTCCAGGTAACCTGTTCCAGAAGCTTCTCCCCAGAACGTCTCAATCCACAGCTGATGGCTGTCGCCCACAGCCATGACATCCACCACTCCCAAGACCTGCCTGATGTCTCCCTGCGCAGATAAGCTTGTACTTGTCTTTGGGGATGGTCCTTGCCATCCCTCCTTCTCCAGCAACTAGGCCTCCACCAGTTCCAAGACTCATTTCACTTCAGGATTCCCTGAAGAAAGTGGGCTCAGCACAGCTGTGTATTGTAATGCCTTAAGCACAGGTAGCTACTGACAAGTGAAAGGCACCACATGGATATTCCTCTCAAACCTGAAGGCTCCAACATGCCTGTGATGCCCCCTCAGCCCCACACCCAAATGACCTCCAGCCTCAGAAACTCAGGTTTGGGCTTGTTTTTTTTTGGTTTGTTTCTTCTTTCCTTTCTCTCCCTCCCTCCTTTTCCCAGACTGAACTTTGAACCCCCCTATGGTCTCTTCTGGTCCACATGATTGCATCATTCATGGCAGGTAAAGTTAGCGCGGATGGAAGAAAATACAAACATCACTTCACACAGCATGCCAGCAGCTGGGAGAACCTGCAGCCAGCCGAGGTTACAGACCCCAGTCAGGTCTAATAAAGACCTGCATCACTGGAGAGGCAGGAACTACATTGTAGTGTGATCATTCATGTTGAAATAGAGGTCACTGCGTCTCCTGCTTCAGAGGCAAATCTGAGCTCTGCAGGGTGTCTCAGAGGGAGGTTTCCTTTGTGCCAGGGCAGTACAGCAAGGCTCTACTGCCACTTGCTCAAAAACACCATGGTTTTTTTCCTTGTCATTGTTGCTCAGCAAGGACACAGCACACACACGGAGAGAGAAAAGGAGGACTTGTCATTGCAGGATGAAGCCATAGCTATGTGAGAAGCTGGGATTTGAAGTCACTGTGCCCAGCATCAAGAAGCCACCATTCTGAGCATGACTAACCTGAACTCAGATCCCCTCCTGGGTGCTTTAAATGATGCCGGCCAGAATATCCCAAGCCCCCATCCATTTCACACAGCCCTGTCTTGAGGGTGCTCGCCGGGCAGGCACCAGCAATTCAAACCTATACTTGTTTCTGTCCCCAGACTTGCCACACAGGACAAACAGAATAGAGGCTGTGTAGGGCAAGTACCGCTCACCCAGCAGAGACTGGAGGAGGAGCTGGTTACCTGAGGAAGATCATCGCTCTGGCAGGGGCTGCAGTACCATAAGCAATACTGGTGGGCTTCAAGGATTCTCTCCATGGAGGAAACAGCTTGTGAGAGATGCCCCATGTGAGTGATAGCATTGCAAAATCCAGGACATATGTCCAAATTCCAGACTCATGCAGCCGCTCAAATATAGTTATGAAAAATGTTAACAATTGAATTGGGAAGTCATTGAAAAACAGCTAAGGAGACAGAAAAGGAGCTGGCATGCTGTGCTTGATCTGCTTGTAACAGTCTCCACATGTCACTGAGACTAGCACGATTTGCACCAGCTGAGGCACTGCTTCCAGACACGGAAAAACACTTCCAAAGGAGCAACTGCACAGCCAAGGCCAAGCCTTGTTCCCTGTCACAGTGCCAGTGAACCCTGCAGGCCTCCCCTCTCATGTAAAGATGGGTTTTCTAGAACACAAGACCTCTGCCACAGTCTGAGCTTCTGCGCTTGTCAAAGCTTGGTCTGAAGCATGGTTTGCTGGGATGAGTTAACTGGTTCTGTGATCTTATGATTCCATGAATTAGATGTCAGGAATACTCCTCAGCTCTGCTCAGAACTGGACCTCTGTGCCTCCACAAGCACTAGATCTCACCAGCACATGCTGCCAGTCCTGGCCAGACACCACCCAGGCATGGTCCCTGCATACAGCTTACCTGGCCCATCAGTGCTGAGCCCTGGAGAGGCACAGCGACAAACAAGGAGGGAGATGATGGCCAATGTTGCTCGCTGGACTCACCCATCATGACTAAGGTCGTCAAATACCCTCTCCTTTCCCGGTGTCACTTTGGCCACCACCTGCCAGGCATCCTACCAGAAGTTTGGTGCAAAAAGCTGGGAAAGTTTCCATTCCAGATCAAATAGAATGTGCCATTCAGCCCTCAACTATAAGCTATCCATTGTGTGGCTGTGCAGATACGAAAAATGCATCTGGCCTCTTGCTGTACATCCATATTCAGAAAGAAAATATATTGTAGAATGGCTTAGGTTAGAAAGGACCTTAAAGCACATCTAGTTCCAACCTTCCCACCATGGGCAGGGACAACTTCCACTAGACCAGGTTGCTTCAAGCTCCGTCTAACCTGGCCTTGAACACTGCCAGGGATGGGGCAACCACAGCTTCTCTGGGCAACCTGTGCCAGTGCTTTACCAACCTCACAGTGAAGAACTTCCTAATGTCTAATCTAAATCTCTCCTCTTTCACTTTAAAGCCATTCCCCCTTGTTCTGTCACTGCCTGCCCTTGTAAAAGCCCCTGTCCAGATTCCTTGTAGGCACTCCATTAGGTATGGGAAGCTGCTTTGTCTCACCAGAGCCTTCTCCTCTGCAGGCTGAACAAGTCCAGATCTCTCAGCCTGTCTCTATAGCAGAGGTGCTCCAGCTCTCTGTGCATCTTCGTGGCCTCTGAACTTGCTCGAGCCCTCTTATGTTGAGTGCCCCAGACCTGAACACAGGACTGCAAGTGGGGCCTCAACAACAGAGGACATGCCCCCTTTGATGCAGCTCAGGACACAGCTGGCTTTCTGTCTGTGAGAACAAACTGCAAGGTCATGTTGAGCTTCTCATCGACCAACATCCCCAAGTTCTTCTCCACAGGAATCCTCTGGATCCAGTCTCTGCCTGACCTGTACTTGTGCTTGAGATTGCCCCAATGCAGATGCAGGACCTTGCATACTGATATCCTGTATATCAACAGAGAAGACAATAGGAGCAGTAGTAAGAGTTTATCCCAGATGTATTTAACTGGCTCTACCTAACGTGGCTGCTCGGCAGCAGGTAGAGAATAGCAGATCACTGGATTCAGGCAGTTCCTGTAACTATTCCTCCTCAGCCAACTACTGCTGGTTTAGATGAAAGAAAAGCATTGTTGTGGGGTTTTCCCCCAATACACACTCCTCCACTATATTCTTTTTGTTTTATCTAGGAAATCTAATTTTAAAAGGCACAAGCAGAACACTACAGATGTGTGGCTGATGGAGAAGTAAGCAGCAATTTCAGCCCCAAGACGCAGGAAAGAATGCAAGTCTTTCCACAGGTTTCAGCAGGCTTCAGGTTAGATCTTCAGGGTAAGGAAGGAAAGAAAAACACAAAGCTTTGCACTTTGTTCATGCTGTTAAGCAGCAAGGAACCAAGGATGCTCAAGCTAAAGCCTTTGGAGGCTGCCCATCCATGAGGAGCCACATGCCATGCAGCAGACAGGTCAAGCTGGCAGGCGCATCTGGCACTGGATGTTCCCACCCAAATGGGGTGCCTGGATGGTTTTTCCAGGAGGGCTCGGAGGCAGCTGGAGAATCTTGCTGCTGAATCAGGCATTGTGTGGCACAGGCAGATGCCTCATCGCTGGCACAGAGCCCTGCAGCTGCACAACGCATGGCACATGCCGTCGCGGCTGTCGAGCCAACATGGACAAGCTTGGGAAGGTACAGGCTCACGGCAGCCTCTCCATTACAGCTGATGGCATCACTGGAGGCTTGTGAACCCTCAGCAGGAAAAGTTGACAAATAGGCACTGGAGAAAAACCTCGGGAAACACATCCCTATCTGGGAGAGAAAGGACTTGCTGTACAAGCACATGCCAAAGACATCAGAGCACAGAGGGAGGGCTGTAGATTTGGCACTCGAGCACAAACACTATGTCCCTGCCATACCACATCACTGGCCTTCTTAGGCAGAAGTATTTAGGTTATTGGTATAAGGGTACATGTCCCACAGTACATAACTGTCAGGCTTTTCCAGGAGTTCTTCAAATGCAGTATGCTTCAGTTCTTTTTCCCGTACAGCTTCTGCCTGTAGGGAAAGATGGCCTTGTCACCAAGGCCTTTAGTTTCAGTTGCAACCAACTATTTATCTCTGCAAAGCAAGCAGACAGGGCCATTTTCTTCCTGCTTTGCTGTAGGTTCTTCAGAGCAAGAACCTGTTGAGAGTGCAGACGGCAGAGACCTTGAACAAGATCTGTGCATGGAGCAGCAGCGCAAATTCACATTCTCCTTGCTTATTTCTTTTTTGTGTGTGTTGCCTTGCCCAGATCTCAGGGCAAACACAGACACAATGGCCCCCCAGGTTTTCATGTCACCTGGAAACACAGAGGCACAGAAGCACTGTGGAAAGGGCAGGACCTGCGCAACCCCCTGTCAGCATTTTCACTGCAGTATTTACGGGCATTTCCTCTCTTCCAGCAACTGCAACACCATGGAAGTGTCTCACTCCAGCTGGCAAGGGCAGAAGAGACAAGATTAAGAGCAGCAGCACTGGAAAGGGAAATGAGAGGCACAAAGATTGGGGAATGGGAGATTAAAATATCAGCTTGAAAAGGAACAATAAATCCCTGGTGAGGAATATAACTTGAGGGGTAGAGACAGAACAGATTGCAGCTCAGTAATGAGGCAGACGGTGTTTTCTTTGTGATCTGCAAATTCATCGGGGCTTTCTGACAGAAAATGACCCCATGCTATCCAGAAATCTGCTTGACACATAACCTGCCCCCCCTCTGCCTTCAGCAGCAATAGCTGCTGAAGCAGGCAGGTCTGGCAAAGTCTACCTGGCCTGGCAGTGCAGGTTGAGGTTAGAAGGCAGCAGAAAGGGAGGCAGGACATCAGCAGGGCCAGACCTTCCTTGTGTCTGCTGAAAAGCAATGCCCTGTGTTGCTCAGGCCTGTCAAAATGGGCAGGATGCTCTGCTTGGGCCACAAAGCCGAGGTGACAGCCAGGCTCAGCATCTTAGGCAGTGCTCCTGACATGAGGGGCTGCCTAAGACCACTAAAGGATGGCTGATGGCATTTGGCAAAACACTGTCTTGCTATAAGGGAACCTGGAGTATTAAGACCGTTGCTCCTCTGTCAGGCAGAAAGGCTCCAGCTGTACAATTTCAGTCAGTAAGGGCTGCAGACAGCAGCGCAGAGCGTTTCAAGGTTTGACACACTTGGAGCGGGGATGTAGCTACCAGCCATCAGGACTGGTGTTCTGGCAGTGCTGAGGCATTCTTGCAAAACTCTTCCAGGGAAAGAGAGGGAGGAAAGACAACTAGCTGGAGATCCTCACATCTAGCTTTCACCCCTCAGTTCCCTGTATTTCATTAGGCAAATAACAGCTTAGGGTCAACAGCATCAGCTTCTTTCCTAGAAATGAAACAACCACAGCCAACTAACAAGTTGCCAAGCTAGAGACCTGGGAATGCAGGCAGAGGGACTCTGTTCTGCAGTCAGCTGCTTTTGCAGTTTTTAAGCATGGAATTACTCCAGAGACACTAGACAATGGCACATCTCTCCTTTGCTTTGGTGTGGGCAACGCAAGTGTATGAAAGATGAGGCAAGAGCCACATCTTTCCAACATATGCTTGGTTTTCTCATTGAGGCTTTGGCAGAAGTACTCAGGAATAAATGGGCAGAGGGGAGCCATTTGTTTTCTTTCCTATGGGATAATGACATTACAGTTCTCAGAGTTATCAGACTGATACTTGCCTTTATTAAAGTCTCCCAAACAAAAAAACAAAGCCAAATTCAGCATAATCAATAGCTCTGTGGGCACAGTGCAAGTGATGGCCCCCACAGAGTTCAGCTCTGTGAAGATATAATCATTGCTAATGTGCGTGGGGAGACATCCTCTTCTCTTACCATTTGCAGGGAGGAAGAGCACAGAGATACAGAGCACTCCTTTGCAATGTTTGGTTAAAACAAGATGCAAAGGCTTGATTTTCTTGCACCAAGTCACACACACACATACTTGCACCCAGAAGCTGGGGACTGCCAGGCCCCTGAGCCATCTATCTGCTTTGAGCTAACATGTACTGCTACCCCTCGTGCAGCCAGGAAGAATCCCAGACCTGGAACCTGCACCAAGACAAGCTGATGAGAGGAGCCTGGCTAAAGAGGAATTCACCAAGTGATGGATCAGCCCTTCAAGTGCCAGCCTTCCCATCAGCTGCCATGGGCTCTCCTCTACATGCACACAAACTTAAGACACAGCCAGAAAAGTCACCAGAGCCTACTTTTACTCTGGAAACAGTGCAAAGCACCAGCATATAGACCAGATCATCATCAGCAGGTATCAGCCACCTGTGTGCAGAAGTGTAAAGACAAGGTACTCTGGCTCTTGATGCATAAAACATATGCTCTGATGTGGCACTACAATACACTGCTTGAAATGTTCTCTCTGCTATTGGAAAGAAAGTTTCTGTAAAGCACTGAACTAACAAATACCCCTATTTTTGTCCCTCTTACAGTCTAAATACTCAAATTTGCCAAAATTATCAGTATGACTTTTTCTACTTTACGTAGAAAATCTCTGTAACCAGCTCCAGTTGCTTTCCTCTGTTTTATTTACACTAGTAAGCATCTAGCACACTTACAGGTACACAGACCCAGGCTGTAGATCAGAACCCAACACCTCTCACCAATGCTGAATCAGTGAAAGTGGTTCACTGAAAGACCTCCAATTGTTATGGGACACTCTCAGCAGTAAATGACTTCAAGGGAAGATGCCTCCCTCAGGGGATTTGCTAGAGGCTCATGCAATATGTAGGGAAGTGTGCTCTTACAGCCCAGAAAGCCAGCTGCGTCCTGGGCTGCATCAAAAGGAGCGTAACCAACAGAATGAGGGAGGCGATCCTGCCCCTCTACTTTGCTCTTGTGAGACCTCACTTGGAATATTGTGTGCAGTTCTGGTGTCCTCAACATAAAA
>JASSUY010033321.1:85185-126577 GCA_032466535.1 Forpus xanthops
GTGAATGCTCCATCGCTGGTGGTGTTCAAGGCCGGGTTGGACATAGCCTTGGGTGGCATGGTTTAGTGGGAGGTATCCCTGCCGATGGTAGGGGGGTTGGAACTAGATGATCTTGGGGTCCTTTCCAACCCTAACTATTCTATGATTCTATGACTTTACAACATGTAACTCAAAACACCAGGCTAGGCAGTCTTCCTTCCGACCCAAAAAAAGTCAAGACTCTGCCATGTGGAAGCATTGTAGACTGGTTTTCTGTTAACACTGTGGTTGCAAAAAGACATGAATTTCCTTGCATCCTTCTTGGCTGCGTACCCATTCTGGTGTTATCACAAGTTTCTCAGGTGATAGCTTCATATTTAATTCTTGTGTTTTCCTCTCCTATGGAAATTTTATCACACTTTGGACTCAAGCTCACTGACTCTTTACAAGCCACCTCTGGCCTTTTATTTCAGGACATTTGCTTCCAGAGGGCAAGACATTTGTCGTTGGTACTAAGACTGCACACACTGTAAGGAAAAGCCGGTCTTTAAGTCTGCAAAGTCAGGATATTTCTGAAGAGTAACAACAAAAAGGCAGACACTCTTTAAAATGAATCTCACATCATCAGCCACTAAGGTACTCTGCTTTGTGTCTTGCATGGTACTCAGTCTTTGTATGCCTCATACTTTGTCAAAGAGATGTTCCTGCCTTGTA
Organism: Forpus xanthops; assembly: GCA_032466535.1. Taxonomy (NCBI): domain Eukaryota; kingdom Metazoa; phylum Chordata; class Aves; order Psittaciformes; family Psittacidae; genus Forpus; species Forpus xanthops. The sequence goes on from JASSUY010033321.1 coordinate 85,879, forward strand.
CAAGGAGACACTTCAAAAGGTATCTTTGCCCCAATTTACTTAAACAAGCTAAAAAATAACCCTAAAGTTTTGGGTTCCAGCCATAGAAATACCATGAAAATCCCTGTGAGCTGTTTTTTTTTTTTTTTTTCCAGAGAGGTTCCTTACACTGCTAATAGAAAGTCAATATTTAACAGAACAGATGCCACAGAGGTACACCTCTGTTATTGGAAATAAACACAAAGGCCATATTCAACATGCCACCACATATCCCCAACATGGCATAAACTCACTGCATGGCCGTTAAGGATGGCTGAAGGCTGAATCTATCTGCAGACCAGTGAGGAGACATAGGGGAGAACAACCTAACCAGTTGCAGTCCTGAAAAGCTGTATTAGTTTCAGATTCTATACAAACATTCTTCCAAAAGACACTGCAAACTCCAAGGGACAAGTATAACATCATCTTTCTCACTATTAGGAAAACAAGTTGCAGAACAGAGGTTTTTCCTAAGTTGAATAGTAAATAAAGTAGCATTGAAGTGCCTTCAATGGTAACAAGTCCTCAGCGCAACTGAACAAGGGACTATCTAGAGTGGCTGAGGCATGATCTGTATAGATTTCACTGGATCCATCTCTTTTCTTCTTTCACTTTCCTCCAATCTCTTAATTTGAATGGCAGACAGACTGCAAGTCAATCCAAATAAAGAGACATTTGATGTTTTTCTTCGCTGTGCCAGTGAAATAGAACCTTTAAGCAATAAGCACAGGCTCACACAAAGGATCCCATTGGATTCTCACCTGCTCTCCCTCAGTGAGTGAATGCCTAAAACTTGATGGAGCTAAAACCCTTGTGAATATTTACTGCATGCACGTACAGAGACAAGTGCACTCGTAGGCTATGGGAACTCTGGCATTAGGCAACTTACATCAAAGCAGGGAAGATCTAAGCAGCAAGAAAAAAGAGAAAGCTTACAAGATCTTACACAAGCAAACCCAGTAGCAAGGTACGTTCACTTTACCTTCATCCCCATGATTCCTTCTAGGTATTCTCAACCACATACAGTAACAACTAGGACTACAATGTTGGTTTCCCAATAGGACTACTAAAACTTCCAAGCCTTCCAAGTAACACAGAACCCCCACAAATCCACGGCACAGAATCTGTCACTTTCCTCCTCTCTCCCCCAGCTTTCTCCCAAACCAGCTATTGAGTCACTCAAAAAATATTTTGGTTTTAGGGCATTGACTGCTTTGCTATTTAAGTCCAAGTTACTTTGAAATAAAAATAGAATTGTTTGCATTTCTCCCTCCTCCCCTCGAGGAAAAGCAGTATCGAAACTTAAACTCCTTTCACATGCAACACAGGTACAAGGAATCTGCATTTCCTCCGCAGAAGAATGCTGTGGGAAAGATATCCTATACACATCTCCTGGGTTCATGGGAACTGGAAATAAACTGGAGGACCAGCTGAGAGATGCAATAAAAAGATAGGCTTTATTCTATTGTAGGAATATCCCTTTGACTGTGACCCTGCCATTTTAGTCATGGTTTCTCTGGGGTACATCATGACTAACATCTCCTACTGTACATTCCTGACTGCAGAGGAAGTGCTGGCCTCCAAAGCCATAACTGTGGTGAGTGAAGCCCTTTGTTTGCACCGGATATTTTCAGGGTAGCATAGAAAAAGCAATCACATCTGGGACCACCTCAAGAGGCCGCTGGCAAAAATCCACAGGCTTCATAGAAGAAGCAGCAGATTGTCAATATTGATGCCTTGGGCAGGATGTCTGCCTGCACAATGGCTGGGGAAGGAAGGAATATGAAGGGAGATGGTCTGATAAGAACATGTCCATGATAAAAAGACTCTGTTCAGTACTAATCTATTTTAGCAAAAAGAAAGGTGCCCACAGTCACTGGGTGACGGACATTAGTCCCTTGCCTCAGTGAAATGGGAACTGGTTAATCTTATGTCAATGTTAAATACTGCACTTTAAAATGAGAACAAAAAGCAGAAAACAGAACAGATGTAGCAGACAGTGGGTCCTTCTCACTCACCCTGCACTTCAGCCTAAAGTGGTTAAAATCATTTCCTCTGCTATTTCACTGCCACTAGCTCTGTCCCGCTTTGTCCTGAACAGAGGAAACAGCAGCTGCAAGGTGAGGACCTGTGCTCTCAGAAATGAAGCGGTTCTTCCGCAATAAAAACTACCAGCCTTTTACTTACAAATTTGTTCTACTACCCTTGGATAGCTGGGCACATTCACATTAGTGAGCAGAGCAGATTTACTGTCCAGCCTATAAAGAGCTTTAAAAAAGCACTGTACCCTCTGAATGCTCCCCCCTTCTGGCTGCCAGCTGGTCTTTATGCCACCTCACCTTACTTCTTTACCAAGGGAAAAAAGCAGATATTTCAGAAGTGAAGTCTGAGGCTGTGATTCCCTGTGCAAATGAGGGTATTTGCAGCATGACAGATCGTCATATCCTCTAACCTCCCAGCATCTGCCCATGGCACGTCGGGTCACTTTGCCTTTTTCAGATGCAGTTTTACTGCATGCACTCCTATATCAAATGGCATCACTGACAGCTGTAAAGGGACGGGTGCCCGCGCCATGCTCTGACCTGAAGTTTCTTCTTCGGTGAAATGCAGACAAGCTTCGAGGCAGGACGCGAACGCTGCAGGCTGTGTCATGAGCTCCTCCTGGTGGTCATTAATACTGCGTTAACCTGTATTCAGAGCTTCAAACTAAAAACAGGCTTTCGGACATACCTCTTTTCTATATTCTAGAAACAAGTTTTGAAATGGAAACAGAAAACAAACCACGTATGCTCAGTGTGATGTAAAGGACTTCATTCCACGCTGCTTGCAGATGTGGCTAAAGGGAATGAGCACATCCTTATGCCTCACATTTTTTTTTCCCCATAAAAATCTAGATTTTCATGTTTTCTTTCTAGCGGAAGAAAAAATTTTGTTTGCTGCATTTACCATGCTTTTGTATGACCCACCGCCAAAGAAATACATCCTTGCTAACTATTTGTGTCAGTTGAAGATTGCCTTCTCCATGACAAGGCAGGAAGAGGGGAAAAGAGGAATACCTATTTTCTGAGACTGGGATGCAATGGACAGACTGGGAAATTCTATTCTACTCAAATAGCATAGCTAAAAATACTACAGGAAGCTAAATTACATAAATAATCCTGACTTTAAGGCATTAACCAAATCAGTTTGTTAGGCATTGCACAAGCATCTAGCTGCTGTGCTAGAGGGGTTACACTACAAACAAGCAGTAACACCAAAGCAAAACAAAGGGTGGAAAACAGCACAACAGCTTTTGCAAATACTGTCACTAGTAGCGGTCTCCACCCCCCTTTCAGCTGGCCATTAGCATTTGGTATTAGGGCATTGCAGGGTATCTTCTGATCTCTTTATAGCATTAACTTATTTGAATACATGAATATGTAAATAAACACATTCATTTACTCTGCCAGCCAGGTGGTAGAAACAAAACCTTGGTGTCGGATGTGCCTCTGTTCAAATCCCTGCTGACAAAAACTGATTTGACGTACTCAGAAATCTTCAGAAGAGGGCATCAGAAAGTTTCTTCAGAGTGGGCTAAGCAGAAGTCCTTGTTTATCTTACCCATTTTCAGTACATAGCCAAAATGCCTTATGTCAGAACTATTAAACTCAGTATCTTCCATTAGAAAGGTTCAGTTTGGAAATGTTTTCTCCAGGATACCCTTCTGATGAGTTGGCATGGAACTGTTAAATAGTTGATCTACAAAACAGCAGAGGGTCCATTTTTCCCACCATACTCAGCATCCGTTCCTTTTTTTTTCCCTTTGCTGCTTCTATATGACCACTGTCTCTTATTGAGCACAAGAAGTGCAAACCATGGGCTTACAAAACCTAGTTTGCCCAGATCGTCACCCAGAAGTAAATTACACTGGAGGTCAGAGGCACAGCCTGGCTCTGTTGACAAGATTACATTCTCGTGTAGATAGTACTTGCCTCAGCAGTCAATCCCCACTTGTGGGAGAAGGATGGATTAAATGAGCTGCATACAGATCCACACAAATCTGTCTGTTCTTTGCACACTTCTAAGATACCATACAAACTAATAGTGATGCAGGTTCCTACATTTGAAAGTGATCTGCATGTCCTTTACCATAAGATTTCCAAGACAGAAAAGCTTATTTTTCTAAATTTTACTGTTACACCTTATAATTCCCCAGCTACTGATGTTACTGATGACGATCTTGATGGTGTTGATTTGAAAGCCCTTTGGCTGTTAAATTTCATCAGCTATTCACAGGTATGGCAAAATTTGGGCTCACACTGCATCATTAATTAGCAGCTTAAGACATCAGTACCATTCGAGGAGACAGGAAAGCACAGCTAGCAACTGTTAACCCAGAAATACCCTCACAGATTTGGAGAACTTGAAGAATGTCAACATGGAAGGCCAGAGATGCAATTCTCACACATAAACCAAGACATTAGTGAAAAGGACTAAATATGTCAATGCTGCAATGTTTGAAATTGAATTAAATGCTGCAAAGCATAGCCAAAAAATGAAAAGGAGAAAAAATAGAAATCCATACAGCTCCCTAAAATGCCCAGTAAGATTTTGTAGCCTTCAGGTAAGAAAATCTAAAAATCTATAGGAATAATCCATTTATGATATTTCAGACTTGTTACTTTTTAACTTGCATAGAACACAAGAATAAACACAAAAGCTGTGAAATGAACTAAAGTTACAATAACTTTAAAAATAATAGAGTCACTAAATATCCTCCAGCTCAGACTCTGCAAAACCAGCTAGAATCTGGCTCCATTATAATCTAATCCTCCTGGCAACTGACAAAGAAGTTCAAACAGAGATCCAAAGATCTTAGATGATTCCCAAAGAAGCCACATAGTTCAGATGTTTTTTATAGAAAAGGCAATGTGTCTGTTTAACCCCGTTCTGTGCTGTTACTACAGTGACCAAAACACAGATGATTCAGTGCTATGATAACATGGCTTTGCAGGCTAAGCTGCTACATCAAAAGTGACTAAAATACTGAACAAAACCACATTCCACTCAATTCCATTCCAACTAACAACTCAGGAATAACACATAGCAAAATGGCAATGGCTTAGAAAACTCTTTTCCAAAATTGCAATATGGAGAGGTGCACTTTGAATTATGCCAGCAGTGTAAGTGAAACACTGATTTGGGAAAGTAAGATTTAAATAATACTTCCAAATTACTCAAACTCAACCTAATCCCAGGGGTTGGACTATAGAAAGTCCACATCGTTACAGACGTAAGCCTGGATATACCTCCATATTACTTTCTGTCCTGTTTTTACACAGATATGGCCACCAATCCAGGAAAGCACAGAATAACCCTTCTCCACCTAGAAGCAGTCTCCAGTGGGCAGTGGTTACATGAGGGAACCTTCCTTTAAGGTGGTCAGATCTTAACTCTGGCCACTGCTTCCCCCCCTACACAGAGGAAGGCAGTGATGCCCATCTTTTCATGTTCTATCGACTCCCATGTTCTTCTCCACCCAGGATGCTAGGGTTTGAAACCATGAAGGAAGAGGTGAAAAGAACATCTCCACAGGAACTGGCACATGAATGTGTTGCTGACTGGAGAAATCCTTTCTGCCTGTTGCAGGTACTTTGGTGATTCCCTGCAGACTGCTGCTTCAGTTCCCTAAAGGGTACATGTTCCTCTGCTGACTGGCCAGTTACTCTGACCTTTGCTGCTCCTTCCCTCAGCAGCCCACCCAGTGGCCCTCATCACGTTATCTAGGTTCAAGAGACAGATGCACAATCCAAAGCCTTCCTTTTGACTTAATTCTTGTGTGGCAGAAAGCAGCTCCCAGGCAGCAAAGGCTGACCCTGCCTCCTTCCCACAGTAGGCTGGACTGGGAAGCACTGAGACAACTTTTTTCCAGGTGAGCACTGGGAGTTCTGAATCATCATCAGTATTGACCAAGGAGCCCCAAAAAAGCAAAACCCCTTAGAAGTACAGCTATATATATAACAGCACATCACTACATCAGCTGAGTCATTAATTTAGACCTCATTAAAATCAGCCTATGCACATTCAGTCACTAAGCTGGTCAGAAATTGAGGGTAGGATTGTTGCCAAGGTGTGCAAATCTAAGCAGATCCTTCCCTAGAAAAAGAAAACTGTGATGCTTCCAACTAGAGACCATCCCTATTTTAGCCCTATTATTTGCAGTTATTTCTATCAAGTGACATTCTAAATATTTCAGGTATTAACCCCACTCAATGTACGCAGGTGAAACTGTGAAAAACCTAGCTTTCTGCAGCCAATTATGAAAATTTACCTCATTTTATACACTATTTCCCTTCTATTCTCTACCACTATGTATATTTCGATCTGATTAGACAATACAGCATCTTGAAGATCTCAAGTTATAGCATAACTTGTGCTTTAGTGTTTCAGCTAACGGCTGGAGATACAGGCTCTACAGAATGTTTAACAGATCAGAGATTTACTTTTGTGTTGTTCCCAGTTTTTTAAAGTCCTTTTAACTGAACCAGAAGAGTCTGGCACAAAATAGTACTAATTTTTCCTTAAAGCCCTGAACTGTAAAATACAGTGAGTTAGCATCAGTGCAGAAAATATTCAGAACTCTCCCAAAGTCCAAACCAAGTGGAAACAGATTTATAGTATTTCAAGAGTGTTGACAGCACTATTTTGTTGTCAATTAACATGTGTAATAAAAGGATTAGTGAAGACATTCCTCTAATCATAGTTGCGACAAAAATACTTATATTACTGGAGTTTGGTAGCTGACATCTCCTCCTAGACACTACTAGGGATTCAATCCACCCAAATGACATAATTTTTCTCCTCAATTATTATAGTAAAGCATTATTTAAAATGCACTTTAAAATAAGAAAGTTACTAATGGCAACATGACTGAAAATAGTCTGTAAGCTATCAGCTCACAGCAGTGGCCTTGTATTGGGACTACAGAACCAAGGCAAGGTTTGCATGGAGAGAAAATGTCTTTCATCTAACCCACAAGAGTGTAACATTACATTAATTTCCCACTGTCCAATTATGTCAGTTGGTCTAATGGCTATCACTTCTCCTTCCAAACCTCACTCACAGGGTAACTGTGGGATGTAGAACATGAAATCTCTGCTTTCTGTACAAACTGAACTCCACCCTTAAGTGAAATCCTAATACTAAAGAAAATGGATCAACAGAATCAGTGCCTAGAATCATTTAATGTAGCCACAGAAGACATACGTTATAGAGTGTGTTTTCTCAAAGCATCTCACCAACACCTTTTCTCTGGGCTGCTCAGAAACCATGTCCCATTTAATGCTTGGTCTCCCATCCAAGACTACAGCAATTCAGCATCACTTACTGTGCTTAGCTTTATGACAGACACAGCTGTCCAGCAATGTCCGGAATGTGATCAATTCATTTTGCAAGAGCACACTGCACAGCCCACAGACTTCCCCCTCCCTGCTCCCAGTGGACTTGGGTTTAATATTGATGCACTTATAAGCACAATGCTAACCTCAATCTGAGCCACCCTGTTCCAGCACCACTTTCAGGGCAGGTGGCATGGTAAATATGCTCTCTGAATGCTCTCCTTTTTCAAGAGGTGTAACTCTGTGGGAACACAGAGGTCAGCTGCCTCTTGAGGAAAAGCACTTTAACCACATGGGAAGAGCTCTTTTCAGTAACCATCACATGACAGAATTCAAAGCAATTTCTATGGGTACTGGTCAAGCACAGGAAAATCCTTACTGTGCCATACCTGTAATGGTTCCGTTCAAAGATCTTCTGTAAAAGAGCAAAACCTCTGCAATTAGAAATCAGCAACTTAAGAATAAAGCACCTGATTTAGTATCTTTTTCAAATTAATACTAGCCTGGAAAAGCTGCCTATTTGAACCGTATTTCCACAGCCCAGGTCCTATTTGAGGAGACCAGAGTAGCAGTTTTTCAAGCTTCGCTGGCTTCTAGTTTTACCAGAACAGAAAGCCAATTTGCACCTTAATGACTTACCACCAAAGTGTATGATTCTCTGGCTAATGTTTCTTCCAGAAAAAAAAAAAAACAAGTGGAAACTCTACTCACATTCCTTGAAGCAAATAAAAATTTTCTTATGAGAAACAAGCTTTGGGGCAAAGTATCACAAACAAGCAGACTCTTTGCATACCAGTTTTTAGTTGACTTATATGTTCCAAAGAAGAGTACTTTTTCCAAGACCAAAGCAAATACAGCAGGAGCAGTACAGATAAATAGATCTATTAAGCCAAACACAATTCTCCAAAACTTGCAGTACTTATTCTAAAGACTGAATATAATTGGCTTCAGAGAAATCAGACCTTAGTCTAGACAAAGCAAACTGTCCTATTAGCAGGATGCTAACTGTAATATTATGAGCTCTGGCAATGACAGACTTGTATTTATTGTCTTGATCATCAGCTATTTCTTTCGCAGGTGAAGACTTTAGTCATTGACCTCTGCAGAAACAAAGGCATTTAAAACCCCTGGCTTTATCACAGTATCAACAATATTCTGGTTTTACAGCTTCAGTTCTCATTAACTTTTGGCTTGAGACAGCTGACATTACTTACCAGCAGTAAAAGCATAATTTCAAGGGCGCCCAGGAGAAATACTTCTATACAATGGAAAAAAAAAAATGTTTCTACAGAAACTGACACTCAGCATGTTTGACTTCATCATATTCATTCTATTACTCAGGTTTCCACCATCAATCCAAATTTATATCTAAACAAAGCAAACAAGAAAAGATTTGGCTGAACATGTTAACTAATGAGCCACCACCACAAGAGCTTCACAACTTAAGCAGGTCATGACAAGCCCTATGGAAAAAACAGCTGAACTTCACTAAATGTATACAAAACCAACTTTGTAGGCACTTTACAAGGCGTACTCTACTTCAAACACAGTAGAATACTATCCATTAAAAAAAAAACCAAAACAAAACCAACATTAGTCTTCAGATACCAAGAAGGGCATCTTGCGCACTCCCCAACTTTGGAAATTCAATTCTTTTGCTGTATTTGGTAGCCTTGAACTCTTTAAAATCCATCTATTATGGAAGAATAACTCAGGTAAGTATTCCCCCATTCTCCCCAAATATAAAAGCAGAAAAACAGAAACTCTGTCTTCTAAAGGAAATATAGCTCCAGGTGCTGAAGGCTACCCAGCAGCATTTAAAGCAGCACTTTGAGACATTTCACATATTTACCAGTGGATTATCCTACCTATTAATCCACCACAGAGCAGTCACAAAGAAAAGCTGTGGATGTAGCCAGCAAAACCAAAAGGACAAATAGTAAAGGTGCTTACACAGGTTTTCATATGGGTATGAAACTTGTATTTGTGACCCACTGAGGCACTCTCTTAAGTCTATTACTTTAAGACCAAAGCAATATTATGACCAGTGAGTTCAGTGTATCAAATCCAGATGAGGGTGTGATGGGAATGCATAGGTTACAGCATTGCTTTTCAACCAGTGATCAAGACTTTCTCAAAATGGGTGGCTGCTCTGGCAGACAAACAGGTCCTTCAGATCTTTGGCAAATCCTTGGCTAACCAAATTCAAAATCAGTTTTAACACATTAACTGAAAAGATGCAAAGGCATTCAAAATACGGCAGGAACTCCTTTCTGGACATACAAGTATTTAAACTTCATCCCCTGCACTTACATCATAATTTTTCCTCACAATTTCTTATTCCACTCAAGCAAAATTTTTTTTGAGACAACACAGAAGTTTCAGCCTCCAAAATCTACACCACCACTGTGTTTTAAACCTCAGGCCACAGAACTTCTTAGTTTGTAAGTTCTGTGGTTTTAGACTGTTGGGTGTTTTAGACTATTTTAATCTAATGCTTAAGCAGTTGGATGAGGTCAACATTCTTGTTCTTTGTATGTAAAGCACATGGCACAATGAAGTCCTGGTCCATGAAAAGATTTCCTAGTCATTACAGTCAGCATTATGTTCTACGTAAGCTAAAAGCCAGGCCAAGAAGTTAATTTGAGCAGCCACAAAGGACGCTCAAATCAAACACCTTCTGCCACCTGGTTCTTCTAATGCGATTGCTGCATTATTTATCTAAGGTTCTCATAAAATGTAAGCATCTGCCCATCACAACACTGAAGCAGCTCAGTAGCATGGAGCACTGCTTGCAGAAGAAAATGCATTGCACAAAGTTGGAGTGCAACACAGTCATGCTTCCATCACCTCCAAGTACAGTACGCACATGCAAACAGTACTGTGCTGGCCAGATGCAGCCGAAATAGGGAGCACTGACAATTGTAAACTAGAAGATGACATGTGCTGGGAGAGATCATCAGAGAAGTCACCCAGGATAAAAGCAAGTATGACAAAGTACATGGAAGTGTGAAAGAGAAATCTCTTCTTCCAGAAACTGCACACATGGAAAGTAACTCCACACATCAAAATATGAGTCAGTCATCACTAGCATGAGAAAAACCTGAACAAAAGCCAAGAGCAAGAACATGAGAATACGATTTGACACCCTTGTTACAGTTCTAGATCTGCTAATATGACAGATAACAAACACTTCCACCTCCCTTTTATATTAGGATTCAAAAAGAATATACACATCTTCACAAAATGCATTTAGTTGCCACATAATATACTTGCATTGAAATGAGATTTGCACTTTGAAAAAATAATTTAAAAAAAAACAAACAAGAGTATCAGAATATTCCCTCTCACATTTCTCCAGAAAATTTCTTCTTTAAAATGTGACAAGTAAAGGGCACAGAGATTGGACCCAGAAAAGCGTTTTTCCCTTCAAGATATTCTGTACAGTTTTCTGTATTTACACTGAAGCAAATAAGCAGAAGCCTGAAGAAATTAAACACTTTAGAGTGCTAAAATCAAAACATAAGCAATACAATTTTTTAATTTCAGTATTTTAAAGTACAGAAAGTGGAAACTATGAATATCAAATACAAATTTAAACAAAGCCACTTGTCTTCCTCTAGAATAATCAATGTGAACTACTTATAGAAACTTACAAATTTAAAGTAAAATCAAAACAAAATAAATACTGTACATACACTTTCCCTGCCTGCAGGCAAAAGAGGATGGGAAATACTGTTATGAATTGAAAAAAATGCTCTTAAAGCTGCAGCATCCCATTTCCCAGCCAAATACTTAACACAGTAGTGCGTTTCTGTAAAAAGGAAGACACACATACACCGACACCTAGTGACAGACAAGCTAGTATTTTCAGAGACATTAGAAGATAGAAGTTAGGCTACAAGAGTAGAAAAAGGAGAGGAAAAGACAAACGGGCCAGCAAAACCTTACTACAAAACTAGTAATATAGCCAAGAACTAGCCCCTTTTTGCTTTTTTCAAATTTTATGGGGGGGGGGGTGGTTAAAAACAGAAAAAAGATTCACCAAAGCATTGGCAGCAATAGACATTTCCCAGCAGAAGTGACAATACATATCAATATAATCTCTTAAAGTGATCCCTTTCATTCCCTTCCCCACAGCATGAAACTCTTATGGCTTAATTTATATTAAAAGTAGAAAAAGTCTTTTTTTCCAAACAGAAATGCAGCCTGTGAAGAACATGCATTTCCTTATCAGTGCTACTTATATTTCCCATCCACTGCATGATTTCTCACTCATACTCTCCCACAAAGAGGGTTACTAGGGTGTTTTTTGTTGGGGTATATTTTTTCTTTTTTGGAAAAATGGATGTTGCAGCTTTTAGTCTTGTTTAATCACAAACAGTAAGGCCCTTGGTTCCATTTATATTTCTTCTGTAAAAGAATAGCTCTGGGCTCACTCAACCTCAGAGCTACAAACAGCTTTTGATGGTCTGGAAGTATTAAGTGAATGAAACTCTGGAAAGACACTAGACTTGGGGGTCATGATTGTGGTGTGAAGGGATAGGTGGGCAAGTGGAGCCCAAACAGGGCACTAGTTATAGGCTTGTAGTACCAGGTTGTTCTAGCTTCAGTTCTCTTAGTCTCCCCAATTACTAAAGTAAGGTAAACAACAGCTCCAACTCTGAAACTCTGCAAAAAACTTCAACGTTCACAACTTAATGGCCTTGTGAATGAAAGCAGTTCATGCCATATAGCAAAGCCTAGGGAAAGCTGAAGCTTCTAAAATGTGATCATGACACTGTGCTCTCTTCCGTGTCTACTAAAGGTAACACAAGCACTTCAACTACCAACAAAAGAAAGGCCCCAAATCTCCCATATGATCAGAAAGCAATAATTTAAACTCTCAACATCTAACCCTTTCAAAATTGTCCTTAAGAATGGATTCATGTGGAGTATTGCAGGTTGCATAGGTAATCTACCTCAGAGGTCAATAAAGGCTACCTTGTAGCCAGCGTTTATTAGCACATATAGTATGAGAAGAAAAGGGAAAGTTGCTGGAAGAGTCTTTGATAGAGTTTTTTCTAGGTGGTCTTTCCATTTTCCTGATTCTATTTTGGCTTTTTCTCCAATTGCAGGAACTTGAGAACTTAAGAGAATGGGAAAAGCTCTATGATACTTCATGTCCCACTGTTCCGTTCACAAAATAAAAAAAAAGATATTAAGTTTTATGCCAAATCCAAGTTCTCTGACTTTTCAAAAAAGATTATCCTTGCAAATAGCAGGCTTAATTCTCTTTGTTGTCCAGTCAGTGATCCCTATTCCCTCCCTCTTCCACCCCAAGTGAGACAGCGAATTAAAAAATAGGCTTTTTCTCTCCACTACAACAACACAAGGTTCAGTCCACCTACAGAAAGATTGGTGCAGTAGTGTTTTCATCTAGAACACAACAAAAATATCCCTACATACAAGTATACAAAACAAGTGAGGTCACCACATCCTCTTCATGAGCTACCAGGAGACTTCCCCGTCTCCTCCCCCCGTTTTTTTTATCACCCCCTTCTTTTTTTTTTTTTTTTTTTTTTTGAATACTGCTTATCATGGCAATTTCTTTTAAATCACTTGTTCTGAGGTGGTACATCAGAATTGACTTCTACTGGAAGCACTGATATCTGAAGAAAATGGGAATGAACTTCTGCCTGTTGACAGCCTGTGAATAGACTATTACATAAACTGATGACTGTGGAGAGCCACTTTGGCAAAAAAAAAAAGGATAACAACAGAAAACCAAAACAAACAAAACAAAAAAAAACCCACAAAAGTTAGAAAGTAAAGGAATAAAACCAAGAAGAAATAACATACATGGGTCCAGCCACATCTGTGTTCCAATAAGTAAGATACAGATAAATAATGTGGATGGTAAGAGATGTTGCATAAGCCAGTCACACGTACAAGAAAGCATACTCTGTATTTCAGAATTCCTTGCTCCAGATTCTATTCTGGCATACTTCTATTTCAGTTAAGTGTTCTCAAAAATCTGCCTTGAAAGAGAGAAAGCTCATTCTTCATTCTGCTCTGAATCTGAATGCTGCCTTAAACTGGAATTTTCTATTCTGAAAAATTATACAGCCAGCAAGAACAAAACAGTTTGGTTCAATACACTAAAGCTAAGACAGTTTCCAATGCCTGGCAGGCATTAATCCCTTTGCTCAAGCTTAAGCACAGAGGGTATATACACAGTTTTTTTCTTTTACTTGCTTTGGTGAGAACATATTAGCAGATAGTTAAAATATTCTCTTTTATCTATTTCCATCTGGAAAACAGCACCTGAGAACAGCAAGTACTTAACAGTCACTTTCAGCCCTGTAGAGTACCTCTTAGCTTATCTTCTACCTTTCAGAAATCCTTTGCTACCTCTGCTCCCCACAGGCTAAAGAAGGCTGCATTAAACTAAGAAAAAGAAAAAAAAAGAAAAAAAAAGAAAAAGAATCAAACAAAAATCAATTAAACCCAAACCTGAAAATACGCTTTTGTGAATCGATACCTTGCAAACAAAACAAGGTTAAAAAAAATCGCCCATACATACACACACAGAACTACAAAGTCAGAGCAATGCTCCAGAGGAAGTAAAGCCATGAAAGCTACCCGACTTATTTGCAGTTGCATTACATTTTGATGTTTCTCAATTTAGAAACATAGTGCAGTGGCCCTGCAACAAAACCACCTGACATTAAAATTATTTCCATATATTTGTAAAAGCATTCATAATCTAGCCTGGATTAAAAACTGCACAAATATTCAGGAAAGTCCAACTGAATTTGGTTTTAAATTACAAGAAGAGAAAACTATTCCAGTATAGAATATGGAGGAAGGAAAAACTGGTAAGTTCAATTACTTTGATAGCTATGCCTGAGTATTTTTACTCTTGGCAAGCAAAAAAAAAAACCCAACAAACAATATTGTTGTTACGAGCACATTAATCTTTACATTTTGGCTGGACCCCACAAAATGCCCTATTTCCAGAATTAACTAAAAGTATTCCCCCTTTCTGCCTTCATCCCCAACCCCCAAAAGTTAAATATTTAATTTTATATTACAGAAAAATACAAATTTAAAATCAAAATTATTTACAATAATTCAGAATTGGCATTTGCTATCAGCTCTGTATTAAGCCTGACACAAATGACCATTCTGATACCAGTAAGCTACTTAATGCTTATATACGCACCAGTTAAGACTTTCAATTAGCTGTCTTGCCCAGCTTTGAAAGGAACACATTTCCTGACTTCCTGACTCTTCAGCAAAATGCGTTTAAAGTACAATATTTTAATGCTTCTTCCATGCTACATTAAGTAATACGCCAAATCTTAAGACTGCAATGTGTATCTTATGAGTTATTTCAGAGTAATTGCTCTGAAGAAACATTTATCTTAACTGATGCCCCCATTCCTCCAAAAAGATGCATTAGTTTTTTCCCCTTTGTACCAACTTCTAAATAACCTGTACAAACACAATTTCAGGGAGCCTTTTTACAGAAGACCATCATCACAGACAGATCATCAGGAGGAGCAGTATGCACTCCAATTTGGAGGAAAGGGGTGCAGTTTAACACAAGTTAGCTACTGGACTGACAGAAGAAGATTCTTCTGTCATTAGGAGTCTGTTCTAGTCCATCAAATAAATAAATCTGTATTAAAGAGAACAGGACAAAAAATAACCAAGCTGGCAGAGAATATGCAACTTGCAAGTCAACAGAAGCCCAGCCAATAGCTTACAAAAAGCAGGAAAAAAAAAAAAGATTCCATATGTCTTAATTTAAAAATAATTAATAATGCATCTCACCCCTATTTAAGACTACAACCTGAAGATCAAATTTAGGAGTCCAGACTAATCACAATTAATGTGGCTCTCCACTGCACCAAACATACATTATCAAAACAATTAAAAACTTTCACATTCTTAAATCTAAATTAACAGCCCCACAAAAAAAAGTCTTCCAAATAAATAGTTTCTTAAATGAATTTAAAAGTTGTCAAAAATCTATCAGAAATAAATTATTGATAAACCACCTTCATCATCTTCCCCTCATTAATAGATCAGAAACTACCAGCAACAAATGATATTCAAGCCCTGATGAGAGACTATTTCTCACAGTCCATGTCTCTCTGAAGATTTCCCCATTCCCATATGGTTATTGCTGAGCAGGTGTGGCACAGTGAAAATGCAGCATTGGGTTGGTTTTTTTTTTTGTGTGTGTTTTGTTTTTTTTCCATTCTTATTTTTGTTCATCAGGCAGTGTTTTATATGGTACATGCAAGTCTGCTTCAAGCAGAGGAATAACAGCAGCTCCAGGCTCTGTTGACCTCAATACTGGTCTGTGTAGGAAAGACAGCAGTAGTAGAAGTAGCAGCTACATTAAACAAAGAAGCGTGCATGGCCATTCCGGTTCAGCTTCAAGATCTTCCCAAGGCGCTGTTTAGCAGTTGCCATTCCTTTCTTTGGACGTTTGCCTGAAAAACAAAATCAAGTATTTCAATCAGGAATTTCAGAACAAATTTTGATCACCTTAGAACAAAGATGAAACCCAGCTTTCAAGCTGAAACAGGCAAAATTTTCAGGAGCAAACAGGGATTCAGAAATGTAAAAACCAGGAACTGTCTTCCTTAAACTTGACCTAAAATTAAGCTATCACAATGTGTTTATATTATTCATTAATGTTTCCAGTCTAGGGAAGGGCAGTAGATGTGGTAGGGAAGAACCTAAATGAATCTTCCTGAATTTTGGTGAAGTTATTCCCTTAAGTAAATTACTGTAATTAATCTAGAAACTAAAAACTACACAGCAAGATCATCAGACTATTTTTTGAAGTGTAAGAGGTTTTAAACTTCAATAAACAAATCTGAGGCCAGTGTTTCAAAGTACAGTTGTGGTTCTGTTCCCTGTAAATAAACACGTAACAGGTACACCTGCTGATGTGCAATGGCAGTTATGAAAGTTTTATCTGGCCACGCAACCAGTTAGATCTCTTTTAATTCCGCCTTACATATTCTATACCAAAATTCCAGTGTCCACAGGATGCCCATTTTGTGTCCTTCCTCAAGGTCTAAACCTGTTTTTTTTCTACCAGCTCTTTTTGAGGTCTACAAGCTCCTTTCCCTAGTCTATTTGTTTTCCAGTCTGACAACAGGACGGAGATAAAAATTACCTTTTGTCGCCTGATTGCTGATAGGGGGTGGGTTTGATGCTGGCCTCTTTGTTGGGTGAAGTGGTACAGACAAGGATGTTTCACCATACAGCCTGTCAGGGCTAAGGCTGCCATCACTCAGCCGATATTCTTGAATTAGACTGGAGTCTCGTGTATACTTGCCATGCTGAAAACTCAAGCTGTTGTTGTGAACTATACTTCTGTTTTCCTGAACCTTATGATTAGCTTCTGATGCACCCTCTTTCTTGATATATTTTTGAGTTTTATTTGTATCCTAGTATGGAAATGACGAGAAGAAAAAAGTGGAAGTTAAAACCTTCTGGCTACAAGTTTACTCTTTTTTCTAATTATACTACTGTATCTTTGAAAAAGGTACTTTAGTTATACCAGTGTCTGACCAGTTTATTATTCCATCATTTCTTCTACATAACTTTCAGATACCTCCTAAAGATAAAATACAACCTAGCGTATCTCTGTGCTTTTCCATATGCACTTATGAGCAATGCTATGGATAATTACACATACATTCTCTACTTTCTGGTTTTGATTTGCAGTCATCATAACAAATGCAATTGCTCCTGGTTAAACTGGCCACTACAGCAAGCCGCACCATAACCACTGACTATGCAAATAGGAAAGTTGTTTTCAATATTCAGCTGATGAGAAAAGAAAAGCTAAACTGGGAATCAGAAACTGTAAGGATATCACATAGTTTGATATTCTTACCAAAAACCACTACAAAGCACACAGTTAAAAAATAGCTGTTAAGTAGCAGTGTTATTTCGCAACTTTTATTGTTCTGTTTAATTGTTCTAATACTTCTAACATATAAAGACTTTTAGGAATACTAAAAAGTTTAGGGTAAGACATACAAACTTTCATTTATGTATTTCTTGCAGGATTTCACCTGGACATCAGAAAGCAAAAAAATTCCTACCTGCTGGCTGTTGAAATGTTGTATCAGTTTGGCAGTACCAATTTCCTAAACAAGTGCCTGTACTATCAACAGGTTCTACTTGTTCTGATGCTCTCGTTGGAAACAATAATGAATAAACAATACAGTGCTTCCCAAGTTAAACTGAAGGTAAATTCACACTTTTTTTTTTTTAATCAAGGAGATGGCCTTTTTTTTTTTTTTGTTTTGGTTTTGTTATTTGGAGGTTTTTTCTCCAAAATAGTGCCCTGAGCATCTTAATATGAGCCACTATGGCAGAACAGAGTTTGAAGGTGGAGGGGAAAAAAGAAATACAAACTAAACACAGCAACAATGAAAAAGGCATGACAAAAATAATGCTCAGTTAACAGAAGAATCTGGTTTCAGATATGCAGTAAAGACTGGTCCACAAGTTTTCTGCACTTACAACTTCAGGATCTCCTTTTCCTATAAAAAAGGGCTCAAAATATTTGAAGTATTGCTTTACCTGAGGGGTAATCCTCGACGCTTCATTCAGGTGTCTAGCCCATGCTGAAGTCCCCAAGTCTCTTTCCTCTTCCTTCACAGACCTACCTAAAAAGAAGTTCCAACAAGCTTAAATTTTAAAAATCACTAATTAGGAATGCACAATTAATTACGCACTTGAATTACTTTACAATTAAAACAAGAAAGAAAGGAAAATATTTCTTAGATACAAAATAAAGTTGTCAGAGCTGCTCGGTTCTACACACTAAACTAAGAAAACAACCTTGCAGAATAAATACACCTAATTAAAGATCCTTACAGCACAGTAAGAAGGTCAGACAAATATAATCATTCTAATTTTAAAGTACTGATGTTCAATACAGCTTGCCCACTTTGTTACATGTTTCTCTGCCATGACTTTGCATCTTGAGGAGTTCATGCAATGATGGACATTTAACTCTCAGGTATTAATGACTGTGTTGGTTTTGATGTGCTTGCTATTCAGTTACAATATAGGGAAGATCTATGCTAACGGGCCTACAGAAGAGGCTTCCTCATTGAAAACACATTTACAGTACAGCCAACTTGTAAAATTAAGAATATCACAAGACACCATTTCAATCTGAATTTAGACTCTGAAAGATTTTGCAAAACCTGCCAGCTAAGCAGCGCAGTTTCATGGAGTTTGACACATGTACTGGGCCTGGCTGGAATAGAATTCTTTTCCTAACAGTCCATATGGTGCTGTATTTTAGATTTGTGGGTAAAACAGTGCTGGTAACACACCAGAGTTTTGGCTGTTGTTGAACAGTGCTTGCACAGTGTCGTAACTTTTTCTTTTCCATTACTTACTGCCTCCTGCTGTAAGTAACCTAAGGACAGGCACGAGATTATGAACGAAGACAGCCAGGACAGCTGACCTAACTGGCCAAAGGAATATTCTATACAATGTAATGTCATGCCTGGCAATAAAAACTGGATTAGAGGAAGAGGCTTGGGTGAAAGGCAATCTCTCAAGGTAGTCACTGTTCAGAGACTGATTGGGCATCCATCTGCTTGCAGAAGGTGGTAAATGACAGCCTTTGCAACACTTGTTTTCTTTTCCTCTTTACTAAACTGTCTTTATGTCAATCCATGGATCCTCTCACTTTTGCTCTTTCTTTTCTCCCCCTCATTGGGTGGTGATGGGAGAACGAATGGCTGTGCGGGTGCTTAGCTGCTGCCCTGAGTCAACCCATCACAATTTAGAAACCTGAGTATTACACTTTCCATAAAGTTAAAAAGATGGAAGGACACTGTATGTGTTTGTATGGGCTGCTTGCTAGTGGTGGTAGTTGTATTTATTTAGTTGGTTGGTGGGTTTTAAGGACATGCAGCTTCAGTTACTAGAACACAGCCCATGATATCACATTAGGCTTTCCTGTTATCAAAACCCCATATAGTATTAGTTCTTTGAATCAGCACCTTATTTGTTGGTGGGATTCTGTTTTACATCAGCAAAGCTATAATCCTCTTCCATTTCCTTCTCCAGCAAGGAATCCTCAAACATGACTACTCTTTTTTGCTCTGTTCCAATAAGTGATTTTGACTCTTCCAAGGGGATTAGCACTAATGTTCTGCTGTCTGTCATTCCCAAAATGCATTCAATGGATATCCGTTTTCCACAGACATCCAAAATGCCACTGTCAAAAAAATTACTTCTGAATTCTCCTCTTCAAGATTAGATTCTCCTTTAATGTACTGCATTCATACCAGAAATTCAGGAATAAAGCCAAATATGCCTTCCAAAAGGCATGAAAAAATCACCAGCAGATTCCTATGGATATCTAAGTAACACACATGCCATGAAAGCTGCAACCATAAAGGCTGTGCCAATCTTTTCAGAAGGAATTACACTTTCAATAAGGAGACTACATTTTAAATTTAGCCATAACTTTGCCACTCTTGTACAGGTGCCACAAAGCTTTTAGATGGCAATATTTAGAAGACCTATTCTGATGACTGCTTAAACTTAGTCATAGTTTTTAGAAGTAAAGTTTACTTTTTATTAAAAAGAGAAAAAAAAACAAAACAAACACAAGCGAAAAGAAAATGCCATTTATGTAAAAACTTCTCTACAGATTGAAAAAATTAAACTTTAAGTCCTTGCTCTGATCCATTTCTCCAAGAGCAGAGCACAGTAGTGTCATTAGTTCAAATACCTACCACATTCAATTGTTCTGTGGCTCTGAGATGGCTGTCTGTCTTTATGCCGACTCCTGGGGTAGCTTCTGTGTTCCTGAAGAGAAGTTCTTTTACCTGTGCAGTCTGTGCTTTGAGTATGACCTGGTAAACATGTAGTATAGTGCAATCCTGCCATAGAAAGCATGCCCTGAATAGCTTCTTCTTCTGTACTGGTCGAGGTAGGACATTCCCTAAAAAAATAAAGAAGTATTAAGCAGTTCAAATTTCTCTGAAGGAATGATTTTTATACTGGTATAAAGCAGGACCATGAATGTGTGAAATGGTCTAACATTAGAAAAACAAATGCCCACAGTGTGCTTACTTTTTACTGGGAGTTTCATTTCTGGATGGCTTCTCAGTATTTTGACAGAGGTCTCTTGTGACCTTAGATTCCTCTTTGAAATTCGATGTTACTTCCTGTTTCTCCTCATCACCTGAGCTTTCTGACTCCTCTGTGGAGGAATCCTTCTGCTGAAATAAGAGGAAACAGTATCTAGAATGGTCACCATGCATCCTAAATAGAAACACTACCTTAATTTATGCTAAGTTCAAAAGCTTTCAGGTCCAACTTCTTTATATATACAGTATTCAGAACGAGTTAACTTGAATATAACACTGAGGGACTGTACATTCCAAATCTGTAACACTGCTGAGTACATGATCCGACAATATAGAAAACACCACACGCATTAAACCACACACAAATCACTATATTCTCTTTTAAGAGAGCATTGATTATTGTTATCTTTGATATTCAAGATAGAGGGCAACATATGGAATTATGGTTCCAAGCAGCAACCAGAATTGATGCCTATTACATATAATGGGACACATCCTGTCCCACGTAAATGTTTCTGATTCCCTCTCTCACAAAAAGAAAATAACTTGCAGCAGCAGCATCTCTCTGATGACTGACAGAAGCTCTCAGGTAAATCCAGAACACAGCAGGAACAGACACACAACAGCTGTTGCCTCTCTTACAGTTGCACAGCCTCTTTTCATGAATGGAAGGGACTCTCAGTTCCTGCTGAGATTACAGATTGTATATGCAGGAGCTTCTCTAAAGTGGAATAACCATATGTGACTCAATATGCTTTTACATGAAGTAAGGGCTACAATGGGTATGCTTAGTCTTGGTAATTCAGACTAATCTATTTTTAACAAGTACAGAGAACAGCACAATTTTTGGGTTTTTTTTTTTTCAAGCTAAAGAATATACATGACATGAAGTTAAAGGCCCATAGAGCATTTCCATTTAACCATGGTCTAAAATAAAAATGTGTGGTAGATACTCATAATTCTAATGATGAAATTAAGACTTGTTACAGAAGAAATGAACACAGCAAGTAGGATCTTACTTTCTTCAGACTCTACATGTTCCAGAGCAGGGCTTATCCTCTGCCAGCCCTACTTTAACGCCAAAGATCACAAGATATGACTCAAGATAGTATATCTTGTAATTTTTCTCAACACTAGAATAAATGAAGAATAAGGCAGAGACGTAAGTTTGAGGTATTATCTTCTACCAGAATTAAATGCTTTGCTGTTGCTCTTT
This sequence comes from Forpus xanthops, assembly GCA_032466535.1. NCBI lineage: Eukaryota > Metazoa > Chordata > Aves > Psittaciformes > Psittacidae > Forpus > Forpus xanthops. The sequence goes on from JASSUY010033321.1 coordinate 107,634, forward strand.
TAAGATAAACTTTGACCAGATGAATTTGAAGTGAATGAGCAAAATTATATTTAATTGCTTTAATTTTTGTGACTTCTTCTAGCTATACCTGTGTAGTGCAATCAGGCTCAGATTCTTCTGAATCAGAAATATCAGAGTACTCTGAGGATCCATTCCTGAGTTCTGATTTCACACTTTCAAAGAACACTGTGGAGAGAAAAATTAAAATGTAAGACCCAACATTTATTACATATAATATTTAACTATTATTTTGGAAGTAAAGAACTAGAAGCATATATATAGCTTTTAACAGTCTCTAAACAAAAGGACTTCTACACACTAAGTCGGTTCACAAGTAAAGTTTGCTTAAAAATCTACTGAGATCCCTATTGTTGACCAAAAAGCTCCACAAGTGACTGACTGGATGAAGCGAGAAGAAGAGAAATCAGGTGCAGCAGGAGCATGTTTTTTTTTCTCTCCCATAGAGTACATCCTCCATACATGCTACCTTGGACAACTCCTGGGTTTTTTTTACACAGGCTAGAGGCAGAGAAGTGGCTCTCAGAAAAAATTAATCAGAAGTAATCTCCAATATTACTTTGACTCTCTGAACCTGGAATTTCCTTGTTTAAAATAAAGGTCCTTCTACAGAAACACTGAAACATGGAAGTCAGAGGATACTGACTGATTAAAAGGTAAAATCTCATTGCATTACTTGCAGTTTTACTTTACATTACAATTTACTGGCATATTCTGCCTGTTCTGTGCTACCACAGAGCTGCCAATCAGGATTAAAATGCAGACCTCTTCAAGATTAAAATATTACTGAGATAATACACAACACACTCGCATAAGTTTTAATCACAGAAAGACCTGAAGAGGAAACACTAACCTTAGACATGCTTTTTGATAGCAGTAAGAAAAAGTACTACTCAGAGAATGAGGTGTCAAAATAGGCATCAAGAACACTGGCATATGACAAAGCAATCAATCAAATCAACCACCCAGTCCACAGGGTTTACTTTTTTAAGTACTCAAAGGCCTCAAACATGAAGTAGCTGAGCAACTTAAAGAAGCATGTACTTTTAAAAGACAGCATATGTCCAAAACAATCAATAGTAGGAAACACATTTGTAAGTGTTTGAAATCCAAGGCTCAAGATCAACGGGCTGTAAGTATACCTGTGTCAAGGTTGCTGGCAGAAAGCTTGATTAAGTACAAATCTGTGGAAAAACTACAGCATGCAGTTTAACTAGGAAAAGATTTTTGGAGAAAAGCCAAATAAAATAAAAAAAATTTATGTATGTAGGTCAAGAAAGTAGTGGATAAAGAAGGAAACATAACTACTTAAAAAACATGAAGAAGTTATAGTTTCACAAAAAGCTATGCTGAAAGCAAACCAACACAGATCAGACATTAGTTCTGGAATGAAGACCAGTAAAGTTAAAACGTTGGCTTGCTTTCAGCATAGTTTTATATGAAACAACATAAATAGAATGCAATTCTTCACCACACATTAATTATGCAAGTATAAAAGATGTACTGTAACCCTGTATATACACTGCAATTCTAATAGTACGTTGTTCCTAATGTAAACTCTGGTGAAACTCACAAACAGGCATCAAATATATTTCAAGGTATATTATTAATTACTAAAAACTGCGTAAGTTGTAATTTTTTGTAGAGTCAGAAATAAGCCAAGAATAAGACAGGTTCTCAGAAGGTGAACAAAATGAACAGTTGGGACCAAAATCTAAAGGAGACTAATTAACCTTAAGATAGCATCAGAAAGAACTGTGAGGAACATGGTAAATTAGCAAGAGCAGTGTATATGAAGTTAAGCTAAATAAAGTAATGCTCAATAGATGACAATGAAATTAATATTCTGAATTACTGTAGCTCAAAAAAAAAAAAACCTTACAGGTTTTCTGATGATCACTCAAGCCTTTGGCTCAGTTCAAAATGGCAAGCAAGATTCTAGGATAAGCAACAGCATGCATAATACAGAAAATACAGTTATATAGCTCTAATGAATTTTCCTTTGAACTACTGCCTCTTTTAGAAGAGTTATGGCTCTGCATGCTTTCAGGAACTAGGAGAAATACTCCAGAAATGGGATGAATGAAAGCAGCTGTTACCTGCAAGATAAGGCTAAGCTACTGTGAATTCGAAACGTATCTTAAACTCACCTTTTCTATATCCATACAAAGTATCTTGCTCTACTAAGCACAGCACTTATCTTTGTCTCTCTGATAACACTGGTTCACCATTGAGAACCAGGATATTGGCATGACATGCAAAGACATACAGAACTTAATCTGTTTAAAGGCATCTCTCTGTGGACTTTGTCTCCCGGCCTAAGTCCCAGTGAAAACAATGGAAGGTGGCAGCTACTATAGAAACAGGTAGCTCCTTTTGTGGCATTCTCTGCTGAAGGGTATTTTCCCTTTCTTTTTTTCCACTCTCATTCAGTATCAAATAAAAGCAACAAGAAAATCTACCATCTCTCTGTACAACTTAATCTTTGATTCAAGTGTAAAACTTTAAATTTACTTAATCTTACTTAATTTTGAAAGCAGAGAAACACCACATATTCCTAAGCCTTCACTCCACAAGCCATTTGCCTTGTTGGTTCATGAGTACACAAGAGACACCTTTTTCCCAAGCAAATTTTTCATTACTGTCCTCTGTGACCTTTAGAAGCAGTCAACAAAGATTAAAAATTGCTTTGTTAATGAAAATAATTAATTTTTTTATCCAGGCTGACAATGGATTCGAATGTTGTTACAGATTGTTGTACAGGAAACTAAGAACTCTAGAGACTCTCTAGAAGAGTCTTGTTATCTCTTAAGCGTTGAGCTGTTTCCTAATACATATACTCCAAGCCCTTGCACACTCCACAGTGAAAGGATGTGACTTTTACAATTAAACAGAGAGCTGAACAACTGTGTCAAGGACCAATTTGTCGCTGTCCACAGACAGTGCTATTAAAAATAGGCACTGAAAGCAGGCTTTTCTTAGCGATACTTTGCTAATTCACTGTGTGATCAGTTCTGCTGAACACTTGGCAAGACAGCTTGAGGCTACAGAAAGACCAAAAAAGATTAACTCCTAGTGAAGGATAATTAAAAGTATTGGAAAGTGGGGTTAAAGTGTTTCACAGGTAATCTAAATTCTTGCCCAACCTTCCAGATTACTGCAAAGGTTAAAAGTGCAAAATTATATTAATGATCAATTATGTTTGATCACCTGCATGGAAAAAAAAACCCTATTCGCTACAAACATACAAAATTGTATGATCAAGTATGCAATCAACAAATGGAGAAAAAAAGTTAAAGATAGTTTCAGAAGTAGCTGCATCTTTTATTCTCCAGTGAATGATGTGATGAACTTTTCACACTGAGGTATATTTTGGTCAAGAAAAATCAGTATTCTTACATTATGAAACAGACCAAAAAGAACAAATGAACATCCAGAACACCAATTAAACCTCCACTCTGAAAAATGAAGTACATAGTATTCAAGATGGCACTGACATAAAAAGGTGAGTTTTACTTTTCAACTCTATCCTGTTACCTTCCTCAGTAGACACACGGTATTTGACAGATGTTTTATTGTAACTTCTAATACCACTTCTCTGATCTATTAGTTTATCCCCTTTATACTTTGGTAAAATTTCACTCAGACTTCACAACAATTCAACCCTCAAGATCATCAAAATGTTCAACTGATAGGACTTAGAGACAAGCTTACTGTTCAGTGGTTTCTGCGCATCTGCATTCCCTTCTCCCTCAAATCCTGAGGGCTGGTCTTCTACCTTAACAGTCATCTTTTTTGATCTTGTCCTGTCATCTTCATCTTCACTATCTGCTGTGTAAAGACTTCGATCTGTAAATGGACGTCTCTCATCTCTGTCTCACAAGAAAAAATTGTGTTATTCTTGCAAACATGAAGAAATTGTTTTCCTTTCATTATTTACAGCATGCTCTCAAGATACATGCTCATTTCCTCATTCTGAATTGTACATACTCCTGTTTTACTCCCTGTACAACTGGCATTTCCATAAAGATGTGAAGCTTTGTAACAGAATATTGTTAATGAAAATGACCTTAATTAGATGGATACAAACTACTTCTACTTTGAAGCACTCCTTCCAGTATAAACCCAACAGAGCAACCGAATTAAATGCTGTAACAAAGGAATATGCAAAGAATCTCCTCCTCTTCACTCCATAACCGTGGATCCACTAGGGGACAGCAGACACAACAGACAACACATTCCCTCTGTATTCCTAACACAAATCTTACCAGTTGAAAGAAACTTAGAGCTCCACAAACAGAAATGTTATCAACAATAAGCATGCTCCCGACCAGAATAACTAGGAAGAAGTGATCAACAGTCAATCCTTTTTACCTTATTATTCTTCCATTTGACAGCAGAAGGCGAAGATCATTGTCTTTTGTTCGCCATTCAGGTATTGTAGATGATGGCTGAAGTGGCTTGTTAAATCTCCCGTTCAGTTTTGAGCTTGTGGTATCCTAAAGAAGTTAAAGTAATGTTGCTTATTATTTTTTTCTACACTTTAAAAAAAGTTTCAACTGCCATAAGCAGAGCTTTGTTAGTTCAAAGCAATTACATTTGACATATACTCTGAAGCAATCAACAATACACTTAAATGCCAAACCAGGAAGGTGTAGATTTTTACTTTTTTTTAATTCTACTGATATTGAACAATATATTTGTATATTAAATGACAATAACTAATATTCCTAAACATTCGGTTTTAGCAATGAACTGTACAGGTTAACTATTTATGATCAATTTTAAGTTCAGCTTCCCATCTTTGAGGTTAAATTAACATCTCAGCTTCATGCCTTAAAAAGATCAATATAAGGACCCAAACCAGTATTTCTCCACTATGACAGTCCATTCTGTCCCAACTAAATTTGCCAGCATTTCTTATTCTGAGGAAGCTCCCAATTTCTATTTTCTCACTCTTTCTCCCATATTTGTTGCTGGTTTTTGAAATAAGGCCAAACATGAAAAAAAGTATTCTTCCAAGAGACTACATTTCGATCATTCACTACACGATACCTTTGTAATATGACTACAAAATCCACAGCCCCACAGCAGAGACCAAAGGCAGCCTCAGGCTTATTGGCAGGGAAGCACAGCCATACAGGAAGTAGGAACATGACTGAAAAACAAGGCTAATCAAATTACAGTAGCTGAACTGTAAGAAGCAGCTATCTAAAAACACACAGATAAGCAGGCTGGCTCCGAGCCGCAAGGATTTGCGAGCTCATTTTCTTCACATAAGTGATTCAAAGCAGCATTTGATTCCTACGGCAATCCTAATTCCCAGAGAAGCTGCAGCTGCCCCATACCTGGCAGTGTTTGAGGCCACATTGCACAGGGCTTTGAGCAGCCTGGTCTAGTGGAAGGTGTCCCTGCCTGTGGCAGGGGGTTGAAACCAGATGATTTTTAAGATCCCTTCCAACCTAAACTATTCTATGATTCAAAAACTATACTTGAAGTAGGTAGTGGATTCAGGGCACCTTCTGAACCAGAACCTTTTGAAGGAACCTCAAAGAAAACAAAACAAACAAAACAAAATAAAACAAAAAAAAAATCCAAACACACCAACACAAAGCAAGAAAACCATACTTATCAAGGAAGAGAGAAAAATCTCTATCAGGAAAGCTCAAAAGAAACCAAAAACAAATCTGTCCATCTCTAATGTGTATTCTTATGCATGTTAAAAGCCTTCCCCTTTCAGCAGAGGTTAAAAATGTACTCCAGTTTTGTTCTTGCACCTACATTAATACTTGCCTCCTCCCACGGTGACATCTCCAGCCTTTTTAGTACCTCCCTAGTGTGGAGTTCCAGGATGTCCAGATTAGAAGGAGTTTTGGTAGCATGGTCTCGGAGTTTCCTCACCCTTCGTCTGGAGTGGTGAGGGTAAGTTGTTTCATGCGAAGACCGTGAAGTTGGACACACACCAAGAATTCCCTGAGTTTTAACTAGTTTGCTGTTTTCCTCCTTTAATTAAAAACACATACTTCAGAATGGTTTCAGAGAAATAAATTCACATTTTTAAGGGATGCTTCTTATTTATCTACTTAAATGTAAATTATATAAATAAAATGGCTTGACCTTTTAAAGAAGCACTACATATTTCCTAAGGATTTGAGGTACAGAGCTTCATATAGCCTCCCATAATAATAGTGCTTAACATCGAAAGTTACCACCAAAACATCAGGTTTTACTTGTAAAGGCAGCATAGGGTAGACATGTACCAAACAGGTCAAATTTCTCTTTAGCTCCCAGAACTGTTATTTCCAAATGCAAATGTGAGACTATTTTAAGAATCAATACTCATTAAGGAGTAAAGGAGCAAAACACCAATGTACTATGGAATTCTCTGATTCAAATTACTTTCTTACTATAGGCTTATGTAAGGTTGCCTCTGTTCTTACCTCTACAGAACGAATCACTTTTGAGAGCTCTTTTATGAGATGCCCAGGCCTAATGTTGTCTGGAATTTCAAAGGCATGTTCTGTTACAAGCTGAATGCAAAAGGAGGAAAAAAAGATACTTAATTCAGTTTTCAGATAAAAGCAGAAGTAATAATAAACAAACAAATCTAGAGGGGGGAAAAAAGGAAAAAGCCAGATTAATTTCTGATTAATTTCTGTAGTAATGACAGCAAGCTGCCAGGCCAGATATGCACACACATACTGAAGCTTCCAGTCCAAGATTTAGAAAGCAGCAAACATTTAATATTTTGTAAGTACAGTTTAAGTGTGCCCCAAAACACTTTCAGTTAGAATTAAACAGACAAAACAGCACTTACACAGGATAACTGGCATGAATTCTGCTTCCAATTTAATCAACTATTTTAAATGAAAAAAACGTCATACAAACACTTTCAGCTACCCAAGTTTCAAAAATGAGATTCAGCAGCAGAATTATTGCTGGAAGGATTTTAATACTGTATGTGCATTTCATTGAACCTGGCTTCCTCTCAGTCATTAAAAGGAATGCTCTCTCCCCCATCCCCAAAAAAGCCAGCATGGATACATAACCATGGTATAATGATTCATTTCAGTGCCATTAATTTTACAGGAAAGATTAAATCAGCTGCTATTATTTACCACTGTTCATTCTTCAAATACACCACCTCTATACATTCACACTTGGGAACACAGCACCTCAGTCACTAAACTGTGTAATTTTCTCAGCAAGCGACTGGTTATTTTAAGACCATTCAGTACTTCCTACTTAAGAACTTCACGCTCCCAAAAGCCTTCCTGTCCATGAAGGCTTCAAGAGAAAGTGATTGATGCAATACTCCAAAGCACCAACTTCAAAGTTTCCCTGGTTTAAAAATACTGAAGCCTTCCTAATGATAAAAACAGAGCTTTTATCAGAAGCACAGTATTTTGCCAGCATGATTTATAGTAACGCTTTGAACAAACCAAGTTCCACTGGCAAGCCCACTTGTTTGCTACTATGAAAGGTGTCTATTTCCATCAAACCTTTCTCAAGTTGTGGCAGACATTATAAATAAATAAATAAATCCATCCAAGCAACTTAAATATGTGAACAAATTCAAATTGATATATAACCTAACAGTCTGACAGAAAGAAAGGATGGGCAGAAAACCAGGGATACCTACAAAGTCCATGTCTGAAAATACTGTTGTTATTAAATAACTTGGGTTTAGGTTGTCTCTGCATATTGGTTCTTGGAAAAGAAACAAGAAGGCTTTGGGACTGGGAAATTCTCTTGTACTATAGAGAACAATAGCAACAAATAGCCTAAGTATGTCAGATATAAACTGCAAGTGAAAAAAAAATGGACAGAAGCTACAATTAGTTCAAGAGCTTCAAGAAATTGTTCTGTGAATGTTGGACATATACAAAGGTGAAATAACAAAACAAAACAAAACTTGTTTTAAATCGAGAGATAAAGACTTAAAAGTCCTGGTAGGCAAATGAAGCCACCCATACTTAGAGACTGCATCAATACTCAAAAACGCACATAAAAATAAAGATAAAATAAAAATAATCAAACCCATATCGTTCCTTCCTTACAAAAAATGATAATATTTCACAACAGCTATTAATATCTTTTTAAAAAACATAGAAGAGTTGTCCAAAATAATCGTTCTTGTATATGAATCAAACAACTGAAAAATTTCTGCATCTGACGCCTCTTGCTTATGCAAGCTGGAGGGAAGCCAGAGCTAAAATCCAAGAGCTCAGATGACTGGACAGGTCATCATCCTTACTGTGTACACCAATTAAGATGCAGACCAATGACTTTCACCAGAGTAGTCAGAGGATACACAGAGTGGAAAAAGCCTTGTACAAACTGAATTCAAATGAAGTCATGAAAGCTAGAGTAATTTTAGTAGCACTCAACCTCTATTTCTCAGCATCCTGTAATTTCCTGGCAGTTTTCAAATGAAGATACCACTGCCCTGCTGAAGATGAGTTAAATTCTCCAGCAAAAAGTTTATTCACTAAAATAATTCTCCTATGCCTTGCAAAAACATACCCGATCATACAAATGTGAAGCCTCATGAAGAGGCTTCTCTTCTGAGGAGGATTCATTTATCATTTCTTTTTCAGCATCTGAAATCAGCAGCAAGAGCAAATCATACAGCCATGTATAAATCTGCTGTCTGCAGCTGCACACAACTACAATACTCTCAGGCACATGGCCTACTGCAAAGAAAACATTAGCTCACTTATGAAGCAGCAGCCAGAAAACATGAATGCAAAGTACAAAACATGATAGCTGGTGGACAGCAGACAATATTGTGCTATAGTGCAGCTTCCTCCCAGCTGAAATGTCTGGTCAGCCAGTGGCTTGGGAATACTCACATTAACAAGCATTTAGAATGCAGCATGTGCACTTACTTTTTTTTCCACAGATAAATAGGAAATACATCACATTCTAGATGAAGTATTACTCAAACTACTCAATGAGCTACTAGACAGTACACAAATGCTACAATATTATGCTAACAGCAATCAAAAAGAGAAAAATTGCAATCCAGTTTCAAATGAAAATAAGGATTTATAAAGGCTATGTTTGACCTCAGTTATAAGCAGTCTGATTACTCAGCTTGCTTATTATCCATGCCATGGATGCAGTTTAACAGCTTAGGCAAAACATCCTGTTTAGCTCACTAGCTAGGTTTGATCCAGAATGGCACAGAGAGACACTGGAGAACCAACTCGGAGGTTACAGAGGGACATCAAAGGTTCACCTGGAATCATTAACGCAACACAGGCTAAACCCTAGTGGATTCCACACAGAGCAGCCACCTCTGCACTGGCACCTCATGTCCAGTTCCACAAAATTCATTATGTTGAACTCAGCATTGTGCAAATATCCTATCTGTTGTATAAGGAGCTCTCTTACAAGGAGAACTTGTAGGCAGAAAGATCAAACAGATCTTCAAGAGCAACTTCAATTCAACACAGCCAAGAACAAACTAAAACTCATAAGCTCAAACTGCCTGTCAATGAACAGCACTTCCCAGTGGCATTTGCTCCAAGAGGGCTTATTAGCTCAAGCATATGAAAAACACATGGGGTTAGGCCAGACTCAGCGCTGTGTCAAAACAAATAAGCTTTTCTGGAGAGGAGAGCACCAGCAAAGCCACCACAGAGAACATACTAATGATTTTATTAGAGTCAGCCAATGCTCACCAGCGACAGTATTCAACTGAAGTTAATAGCCTCATCTGAATCTAAACTAACTCTTCAGCAAAAGAGGTGTACCTGAAGTGTGCTCTCCAAAGCACTGACATGAATGGAAAATGCTAAATATCAGGACATTCATTGTCTCTGACTAGGATAAATCAACTACATAAACAGATTTGTTAGAGAAAAAGACACACTGTATCTCAGCTTATTGGTCAGCATTCTTCTCCCATCCTGAGGTGAAGCAACCTTCTATCAGCTACAACACAAAAGCTTATTAACTGGACTAAAAAAAAAGAATTTGTTAGCATCACAGAATATAAAGTTATCATGATGATTCTTCCCCAGATTAGCAGCACATGCTCTCCATAGAGTCCTTCATTACTCATTAACAGATAAAAACAATCCTCAATTTTAAAAGGGCACAGACCTCTGCTTATTTGTAAATCAAAAGAGAGCTTACCAAATTACCAAACAAAATCACTTATACTTACTTCTTTTTTCATCCATAATTTTAAAGCAGTAAGTAAAGCCTTCACTCCTTGTACTAAATAGCTTGGAGGCTGGAAACCGTCTTCCCTCAGTTCTAAAAAGGATACAGATACCAATTTAGAAACACATTAACAGTGAAAACAATAGAACGATACCTACCCTTCAGCCAATGAAGTTCCCATTATATAACAGCACAAAAAAAATTATGCAAGCAAAGCATCACATCCCGTATTTGTGTGCATATTGTAACAGCAGTTACAAAAGACTAACCCTAAAGTGATGCTACATAAAAAGTCTTCCCTTTTTTAATTTTTCATGAAAATTAAGCATAGTGTACAACATACTAAAGGTCAATTAGAACAGAACAGATTTAAAATACAGAACTAGAGAAAACATGTTTGAAGAAATCATTTCTATTTCATTCAGAAATATTTTAGTCAAAGGGGACCAGAAGGATGTGGGATGTATCTTCAAATTAGAATTCCTATTCCTTATTCCTATACGTAGAGCAAATGGTTCACACTAGCATACTTCCACTCCCCGTTTTTTGTCACCCTTCCAATCATCACAGTTCTCCCGCACACAGTTTACATGATTTTTCCTACCAAAATCAAAGAGGGAGGGCTATGGTGGGGTGAGAACTACCCTGCTATAGAAGCTGCTCTTCGTAGGAAAGCTGGTGCTCCCAAGTGATTACAATACCTTTTCAATTTTCTCTTTTGCTTCAGAAGGGAGAAAGAAGGGAAAAGACCAATTCTCCATAAACAGTAAAGAGGAGATTCCAAGCTCTCTCCATGTTCCTAGCAAATATTTCCACTTGCCAACAGCAAGTAGACTAACATTAGAACTACTGGGCTCATTTTATTCCCTTCAAGGAATACACTGTTCTGAAGGATACTGTATTGTTCTGCAGGCAATAAAAAGGAAGTTCTGCTATTAAAGGGCTGCTCTTCGCTCAGAGATGCCCCCTACTGGAGTAAGAATGTCAAGCACTGAGGTGCAGCAGAAGTCTTCCTGCCTACTAGCTTATCCAGTTAATAGTTCTGAAGATACAACGCAGCACCACAGGTCAAATTTTTTAGCAGCCATAGAAAAGATCGCATGACTTAAAAGTAAAGAAAATTAATGAGTATCAGAGGGATGAAGTTACCTATCCTGAAGCCCCAAGAACTATGAAAAAAATCAGTTTAGGCAAATGCTACCACGCTTAAAATATAAAACACTTCTTGCCAATGAAAGACAAAACCATGTTTATGACCCTGTTATCCTTTTATAAAAAGAATCAGAAAGATACATTTTGCTGATTTTGCTTACTGACCTGAATTTCACATAAAGTACTCCTAACAACCACACACTCGACATTTTACAAGTTGGTCACCACCACTACTTTTCACCATCACATGTGTATCATCCCTTTATAATAAAACTACAGATTCTGACCAGCAAGCACCTAATTCACATGAGTCTTGGTGCCAAACCCAACATAATCTTCACTCTAGCCATGGAAACCTCTATTTTTGTTCTTTATGGTTGTTTTATAGATCATAGCATCGTTCTGCAACAAAATACCTTCTAATCCATAGTTTAAAAATAACATGAGAGTAAGCTTCATCCCTAAGACACAAGTCACAAAAGGCTCCCAGTCTAGGTACTCAAGGAGTCATGGGATAAAAAGAGGAGGTGGAAGAAGTAGGGAACATACACAGGACATGACTCATAACTAGAGGGATGATATAGAAATATCTACCGCGTTTCCAGCACGAATACAGTTCCTATGTCTTCTGACAAGTTTGCAAATTTTAAATACATAGGAGTAAGACCAACCAAAGCAAGAAAATATTCCTTTTTTTATTTATGTTAAGAATTTTCTGCAAGTTTGTTCTATTTGGTAAGATTTTTAAGTTACTTTAGGCTCATCCAGAAACTTTACATGCTCATTTAGGAAACAAGGGTTGTTCAATCCCTCCATCTGCTGAAAGGAGAACAAATAATTTTCAGTAACTGTGACTATTATCGTATTTAAAAAAAAGTTTCATGAGATTTTGCTCTCTTCCAAAGCGGAAGCTGAATTTGGCAGACTCCTCGCTGAACTGATTTATCTCCTTTGAATTACATAATTTGGAATATGATGTTTATTAAGATTAAATAGAGCAGGCAAAGGGCAAGATATTTGAGGAAAAGAAGGTGAAATCAGATACTCTTCTCAAGCTGAATTATGCACAGGCACAGATACAGGAATTACAGGGCTAGAAGAGGAAGTTTGGAAAGGACTAGCAACTGCCAAGAACAAGAGGTTGTTGAGATGTCTATTGATAAGCACTCATATCAATGATTTAACACAGCTCAAAGAACTGATGCATCTTTTCTACAAAAGTCCTCACAGACACCTTTCTCTTCACAACAAAGGTCAACAGGTAGTTTGACTGAAAAGGTCAAAGGAATAGTAGAAGTCTGAGAAAACCTCTTCATTCATCTGCAAAGATGACAAGAAGAAACCCACAAATACAATTAGTGGGATCATTTAGAGAGTTCTCTGCTGTATGAAGGAGGCTATCAAAGGGGAATAAAAAAAATTATACAGAAGCAACCTAAGTGAAAAACTGATGTCACTGGAGTTTCCTATCTTTTTTAACAGTCATTTCAAATAATAGCAAATTAATCCTGTTTGGCTGGTAGCATAACTTCACTGCGCCAGGATCTCAGATACTCAGCCTTGATAACCTACAATATTTTCACTGACCACATACCTCATCAGCATTGGATGAACATACGTCATCAGCATTCGATGAGAAATACTAATCAAATAGTTCAAAGCTTCCGGCAGCATGCTACAAAGTGACAGTTACACACATCACCAAGCGCACTGAGATTTCTGCACTGCACAAGTAAGCTTCGAGACCTTTGATCACCAAAGTAGTTTTCAGGAGATCATTAGCTAGAACCAAGAACTGATGGATCTAAAATAATGTGGCTTTCAAAAAAAAATAATAATAAAAAAATAATCAAGTCTGGTTTTCCAGCTTAAAAAGTTTCAAAGTTTCCTCTGTTCACACAGCAGCAGTCTCATCTCCATTATCAGCAAATAGAAAAAAAAAAAATCAAAGCAGCTACATGTGTAACTTTTGAAATAAAACAAGGATTACCTTACCTTTCAATGTTTCCAGTAAGTTTTTGGCTACAAACCAACAGATGGCTTCAAAGAAAGGAAATTTGAAAAGATCAGGGGTTTTTAGCCTCTTCTCCATTTCATAACACCTGAAGAAGTAGAAACAGTACAAAACATGAGCATTTTCTAGTTATCAAATTCATTACTCACCTATATAATCACTCAAACTGACACAATGTCTAAATCAAAATAAATATGGCCGTGATAAATGAAAGAAGTCAAGTATCATATAGTTAAATCTCAACAAGACCACATACAAGATTAAAGTCTGGTCTCATCCAGGCTCTGACCTTATCAACTTTTAAGAATAAAGTTGGACTTCATAAAGCTAGGATACAAACCCAATGTGTGATCTTTTAACAGATGGAATTTTATCAGGATTCCACTGTAATAAATAAAAACAATATGTTTAGAAGAAAGCTCTATATCCTGGACAAAATCTAAATATACAGCTGCCCCCAGAGCAATGCTGACTTGAGTAGACTCATTTCAACTGATTGTCATATACCAGGGCTTGCTCAGTTTTATTTTACTCACACTAATTTCCAGAGTAGGGTTTTTTTCTTTTTTCTTTTATTTGCTTACATTCCTGCATACTCTTCATTTTGATTTTGAAACAAACTTTACAAAAGTGCAATTAGAATGTGTTTGATACATTCTAACTGAAAACGCCACTATTGTCTGCTTGAGAGCAGGTACCAAACTCATCCTGGTTAAAAGTATAAAGAAAAGTATCTAATAAAGAGTACCCTACTTACTGAGGAAAAGATACAAGAAGAGTTGAGACTAACCTGAGCTGCATGCCAATGTTGAGGTTGTGCAAAAAGTTTCCTCCAAAAGCCATACAATCCTGAGACGTGAGCACAGCATGAATCCAGCCTGTAATGACAGATTCTGAAACTTAATGCATACATATAAATTATTGTAAGACTGTCTTTAAATACACATATAAGTGAAAAACACTGTACCTGGGAACAAAAAAAAAAAAAGGCAAAAATTGTATTCCGTGTTATAAGTAAATTTTAATAGAATTTAAATCCCAAGTTTCAGAAATCCAGTGGAACTGTGGTTTTCTGAAAGTGTTAAGACATTTTTCACTGGAATGCAAGGCTGCTAGTGATTTTTTTAAAGGAAAAATTCCCTCCCAGTTTTCACTCCAATCAACAAAAATAAGCAAGTCAAGAGAGGTAAGTCCTACTGAACAGAAGGTACACTTACAAAAGTATAAAACTATATTCCTTTAAATATTTACACGTTGCTTACAGTAACTGAGCCATTTGCTCAACATAAAGTAATCTAGCAATCCTGAAGTTTCTCAGATAGGAATTCAGACGTGGTTCCATAAATTATTCTAAATATAATCATCCTAATTCCAGCTGATATTATGATCAGTTTAAAACCCAGTCTAGGCACTCTGACAATATAAATTTGTCATGAGGTTGAAATACTGTCCCTATGAACTCTACAATTGAACACGGCAAAGTACAGCAAACATTATGCTACCAATGTAGCTGATTACTACCAGCTAATTTCAAGTACACAAAAGAACATATAATATTAGCTTCCTCGTTAAAAATAGTTACTTTAAAAATTTATACTGCGCAGTTTTAATGTACATAGAGTTTCTTCTCTCAAGATTGTTTCTGATTTCGCATGCATACATATGAACTTTTGACAAAAGATGAGTTGGTCATACAGTTGCAGATTACTTACTGGTCTGACTGACCATAGTGAAGATGTACAAACACAGTAAGCTCTCCAATTTGAGGCAATATCAGCCCAAATCACAAGTAACTATATATTGCAAGCTACCAGTAACAACTAGTTCCAATTGTTGTGGCACCATATGTAAAAAGCCCTGAAACCTAGCAACTATGCTGATTAAGCAACATGTTTACTATGAAGCCTGGAGAAGAAGTAAGTTACAGAATGGCATATGAGAGAATGTAGAATACAATGATGGATGCAACCCGAGGGTTTGGTTTGTTTTTTTTTTTTTTTTTGTGTTTTTTTTTTTTTTAATAACTATTATACATTGTTCAGTTTTACTTCTGTTCTTGAGAAATGCAGCGCAGTGAAGATTGTCTTGTATTACTAGCTGTATTTTTCATTTATTAATATGTTTTCAGTTTTTCACTCTTATCATCATCACTGCAGTAGATTAATACCTCCAACTCTCCAAGGGAATATATGCATTTCAATCCTTTAAGCACACATCACCCCAGACACTGATAAAACTGATAACAAAGCCTCATCACTGTTACATCAACACCAAGGATTTCTATAGCATGCCTGTATCAACCAAATGATTTAATTTTTCTACATCCCTACTTGCTATTATTTTATGCTGTAGATTGATCAAGTTCCATGTAACAATGCAAGAAAATTTGGTGTAGACCACACAGAGTATCCAGAGTAATATCTAAATAATTCTCAAGAGCCTCACAGTAGGTGCTATGCATCTACATGCAAGACTGATTTTAAATCAGAAGACTGCTCCAAATGTATTTCAGTGATTACAAAATAATTATGACATCCCCTAGCATCAATGCAAGCAGGAACAGTAAAAGTGATTTTTCAGTAGAGATCAGGGTGCTTTTTTAAAGTCTTTAATCAGTCTTAACAGAATTTCCCATTTTTAAATACCTAATCTTGAAACCTAGTAAAAGTTATTGGTTATTATACTATACTCCATCATATTAATACGTATGTGTGTACACACATGTCTACACATATTTACATTTTAAAGTACCATTTTATGTGTATACACACACAAATTCAGTATACATTAGAAATTACCATTTTGTGATACTTTCCTTTTTGGCCATATTATAGTGAGAGCTCAGACTCAGCTGATTACTTGGGAAGCAGTAACTATTTTCAAAGATCTACACATCACAGTGAAGTTCTTCAATCTGTAATTCTGCATTCTTTGTTCACAGATGTATGACTTTATGCTTAGATGAATGGAAAAATCAATGTAATCTCTTGCCAAAAAACATACGGTTTCAAAAAGGTCTGAGTGTTCAGCAATGTGAAATGCATATACAACTTCTCGCCATGTCGTATTTATTCTGCAGAAGCCATGAGCTAGAACAGTAAACACTAAACCTCACAGGTAGAGAGCTGAGCTATAAGAAAAATGTCTGTCTAGGAAGTCCATGACAGAATAAGGTATTGAACATAACCTTCAAGGCTTATTATAGAAGTAGAAACATGCACCATTTTCCTTCTCTGTGTATTTAAAGCTTCCTCTCCTCAAAAAGGATGGCAGTGCCCAGTACAAATCTTTAATAATAAAATAATTAAAAGGTATTTATATGGATGGACTGGATACATGAAAATACAAAAAGTTAGCTGGCACTCAAGTTTGCTAGCAAAATATGGTTTGATTTACTAGACTTCTAAGTTCATGGTATTTGGGTGTTTGCGTGGGGTGGAAGTGATGTGTATTGTTTGGAGGATTGTTCTGTGGAGGGTTTTGTAAATAAAAAAATTACATTGTTTTGGTATTTCTTTTTGCTTAGAAATGTCCTGTAACTTATTAGATACTATTAGGTGATGGCTACAAGAACTGGTAAAGAAAATTCGAGAAGACTATACCTCTGCCTCATTTTTAAAGAAAGCTGCTGAAAGGAATTTATTAACACTATAGTTTCATAAACTGTATCTACAAATACCCTTTTATTTTGAGTAAAAATAATTAACACATGAATCCAATTACGTATTTTTTAATTTTATTTAGAGGCACTTCCATTTTGATTCAGAGTCTTCACAGGCTCCACCACAGTTTAGATTTCCTGCTGACAGAAAAGAAAACCCCACCCAGAAAAACCACCCATCTTTTATTTTTAATTCTTTAGCCTACAGTATAAGTAGTTGATGTGATGTTTTAGTAATAATTTCACCTAGTAGCTCTTACAGTATTGAAAACCTGTAAAAATAAAATTGTAACATAAAATTAAGATAAGAATTCAGTCTGAATAGCTATCAAATGGTGAACAATGTGTGTCCTATGAACTGGAACTGTTTTCATGATATCCAACTACAGCTTTTATCTGTTGCCTTATAATTGGGTAATAAGCATCCTTTCTTTCTCTGATAACTGTTACTACTGTCAGGCAATCTAAAAAAAAAATTATTTGCTTTGAAAATCCGAATTCCTGAATTTTTTATTATTGTCCTATCCAAAATTTTAGGAGAAACCAAATATTAACAATGCAGTCATTTCAGGATACCCTTAGTTCTTGGTGATTAAACATGCAAAGTCCTAGAAATAAGGGTAACATCTTACCTGTTGGAACAAATAAAGTGTGTCCTTGCTTCACAACACATTTGTAACATTTGTCAACCTTGTCCCCAAAGTATACTTCACTCTGGGTGACAGATGAGCTCCAAGATTCATATAGAGCCAAATTTTCATCAGTGGGCTTAATCAAATAGAATATCTTCTCACCCTATTAAACAGAAATGACAAGTAAATAAATGCATGTCCTCCTGGTGGTATAACTACAACCTTTGTGTATTTCCTCATTAAGTAACAGATTGATTTAAGTGACAGGAAAGCCACATTTCCACCATGGAATGTCAGGGTTTTCAAGCCTCAGTATTTCAGAACTGTAGCCCACCAAGCTGAGTCAATAAAACACTACCCAGTTGGTATCTTATGATGTAAAACCAGCAAACAAAACCATCAAAGCTTTTCATTGGCATATGAAAGATTCCAGATGTTATAAACAATTTATGGATCTGCACGTGCATGCCAAATGACAAAATATAAGATAAAGCAGCTTTATCTCTTCTATGATGGTGGGGTTAAAGTTTGCGAGAAGAATAAGCAGTTGAGTATGGCAATAGGTTTTATTCAATTATTTTCTTCACACCAAAGCTCCACTATTCACCTACGAGTCTACTAAAATGATCAGTCAAACAGTTAACAGTCTAGAAGTCACCAGCAGCATAAAAATGCAACACCGACAATCAGTAATTCACTTTAAAGCTCCTCCCCTGGCTTTTTAAGAACAGTATTTCATACAGGAGATAATGCCATGGCAGAAGACTTCACACTTAAAGAATATTGTTTCACATAGTAATAAATCAAGAAGCCTTCATACCCAGAGAACATGGTACCAAACTGATGTTCCTCCAAAATCGATATGAAAATCCGTATAGCTGTCCTGGACACCCATCAAGCAATACTTCTGAACAAAAGGCTTAGGGAAGACAGAATCATCTGGCCAGTAATTTTCTACCCATGAAAGCTTTCTGGCAATATCTGGTACTTCCACTAATTCAGACATCCTTTTAAAGAAAACAAAACAAAAAAGAACCATAAATTTAACCAAGAATAATCACATCTCTTTGAAAATTACAACTTTAAATTTGTTTCCTACAAAATTATTACTTATTCTGGAGCTGAAAAAGGTTAGGCTGAAAAAGTTGGGGCTGTTCAGCCTGCAGAAGAGAAGGCTGTGTGGAGACTTCATAGCAGCCTTCCAGTATCTGAAGGGAGCCTATAGGGATGCTGGGGAGAGTCTCTTCATGAGGGACTGTACTGACAGGACAAGGGGTAACAGCTTCAAACT